>JAQHUG010000108.1:1970524-2086637 GCA_028555095.1 Dicrostonyx torquatus
GCTGGGACCTTCAGATGTTTCCACTAAGACCTCCAGATGTTTCCGCTGGGGCCTCTAGATGTTTCTGCTGGGACCTCCAGATGTTTCTGCTGGGACTAGATCAGGGCCACCTGAGGCTCCAGGATCACTCAACTCGGCTGCCTGACCATCATGCTGCAGAGATCCTGAAACCACATACAACTCTTTAAAAAAACATTCATTTCTAAGTTTCTGGTCATTGGCAAGAAAAGTTTTATATGTGTTCTCTTATTTATAATGGCTCAGTGTTCTCTAGAATTTCCTTTCTCATTTGTTCTCAATCAGAAGTAAATGCTCAGTGTTCTTGCTCTATGGAAGAGGGAAGGAAATTTTACCAACGTGAAAGGGAAGATCCAGAAGTACTGCTAACTCCTGCATGGTGTAACGTGCTTTCAGAGGCTCTGATGGGAGTAGCACTCGTGGGGACAGTGGTTCTTTTATCATCAGCGGTCCTAGGGGCTAAGAAGACCACTAGCTGCAAGAGCAGAATGTCACACAAGAAGCCAGCTATCATCCCGTCCTACCTGTCACAGCTCACTAAAACACTCGTGTGAAATCCTTAACTGCAGTATGGCATTCGGGTCATGGTGGACTGCTAGCAAAGAGAGGTCAGCTGAGTCTCTTGGACGCTCTGTTTAATTCAGGAGCTGTTGATTTCAACATTCTCACTCCAGCTTTCTGAGACAATGAGTTCTACAAGCTGTGCTTGCCTTTTCAGGTCTGCATCAGTTTGGGTTCTTCTGTTTCTGCCAGGCCTTATTCTTCAAATAAATAGAAAATCTAAAAGGATATTTTGATGGAAGTATCCCAGGTGTGGAAGAGAGAGGACCTCTCATCGCAGATATTTTAAAGGGCTAGAGAGGAGACCAAAAAAAAAAAAAAAAATCAGAGTCAGATTATCTGCCTCGAATTCTTTGACACTTGAAATATACCTGGATCATATCAAAGAGCATGAATAGCATCAGGGAGTCCTGCCTGTTACGTTCATGATCAGCACTGTCAAACTGAATGACTTCATGAAGCTGGATCACATTCCAGTAAATAATCTCCATGTCGGGTGCAAATTGATTAGTGACCTCATCAAAGTAATGAGCAATCTGTCACCAAGACCTGTTCCAAGGAAGCAGAAGAGGGATCAGTGCTGTTTTAGGTTCAAAGAACATTAAAATTCAGCACTCTGCCAACATTATTTGAATTTTAAAGTCTTTAAATCTATTAATATTTAACATTATTTATATTGAGAATATATATTTAAATGTATTAGAAGTATTTATAATAGCAACTTTACCTAAAAGGAAATGTACGCCCATGAATATATTTCTTATTTAGAATGCCTGTATCCTGTTTCACTGGACCCTTAGTCAATTAGGCAGGACTGTGTGTTTGCAAGACTAGGGGCCAGTTAGGCAGCTGATATAAGTCGGATCCTATTGATTATGCATATATTTCACTTGACAGTACAAGGAACACAGAACTGAAATGACACCATCAGGTGTTGTCTGTTTCAGAATGTGTCAGTGTTCTGGGCCAGTGCATCAATGTATCAAACAGTACTTCAGTGCATCAGGTATGGCCTGTCCTCCAATAAACAGCTGCATCCTAAAGAGCCCACACCTTATGTTTCCAATCTTGTCCAAATCTGTGACTATAATATCCAAGTAGAAAGTAACGTATTTGTCTAGTTTGGCAAATTTAATACATGTGAATAAAGTGCTCTTTTTCAACTAATTAAAGAATCAATTGAGGGCTGGAGAGATGGTTCAGAGGTTAAGAGCACTGACTGCTCTTCCAAAGGTCCTGAGTTCAGTTCCCAGCAACCACATGGTGGCTCTCAACCATCTGTAATGAGATATGGTGCCCTCTTCTGGCCTTCAGGGACATATGCAAGCAGATCACTGTATACTTAATAAATTTTTTTTTAAAAAAAGAATCTATTGAATGTGCTAAAGAGGAAAGACTTTAAACCCAACTCTGAGGCATATTTGAAAAGCAACCAGGTTTTAGGTTTTTCAGCCAATAGAGGATCACTAGGGGATGTGAGAGGTCTTCTTGCTGTTTAATAAATAAAGCCAACTTCAAGATTTACATCATCCTGAGAATTTTATATTACTATTTTTCTCTGCAGTTTCTTTGTTAAAAGCTTATAGGTTTCTGCAAATCTTCGATGAAGGCTTTCCATTGTCCAACTATCGTTTTCTCCCTTTCTCTTTAAATTTTACTCAATTCTTAATTGTGTGCATGCACACACATATTCTTGTGGATGTCAGAGGGCAACTTGGGGATCAGTTCTCCCCTTCTACTCTTTCTGCTGCACCGCAAGGCACTCCAGGCTGCGGAGTTCCAGATGTGCTCCTCTTGCATCTGTCTTTCTCATGGATTCCAGTATCCAACTTAGCTCATCAGGCTTGCCCAGCAAGCACATTTCCTCACCGAGCCATCTCTGCCCATGTCTAGCTCTTCTTACCTGAGCTGTATTTAATGAGAGGTTGAACCCAAGCACCTAAGTATTTTTGAAATATTATTTTAATTTTTACTAGTAGAACTTTGTAGCTTTAGTTTGAGACTTTAGTAGTAAGTCAATTAAGCAACCTTGATAACTAACCAAGTGTTACAGGTTAGATATATATCTTCCTGTTACAAGAAGAAAAGATGTGTTGGAGCTCAAGTCATGGTGCTTCAGAATGTGAGCTTACTCAGAGGTGGTCTTCCATCCAGTTAAAATGAAGTCAGCAAATAGGCCCAGTTCTACTGCGCCTGTGTCCTTATACAAGACATGTCTATAGCCAGGACAAAGGCGGCCACCAGAGTCTAGAAGAGAAGAATGGCACATCCTTTCCTAGTGCGCCAGGGCTAGCCAGAGCGCATTACCTTGACCTTGGACCTCTAGCAGTTCTTTCTGTTCCGAGCCCCCTAATTGTGGTCAACTGTTTAATGGCCCTAGCAATGTATACGCTCGGTATTCTTCCAAGCGAATTTTGATCATTTCTGTTCATTGTAGGAAATCAGATTTTCTTGCTTATTCAAAAAACAATACTTCAAAATCATTTTTAGTTATTTTTTATAATACCATACAGCAATGTTTGAATATTTTTAAATATATTAAATGTGTGCTTTTTAGCATTTTAAATGTGAGTTCTTAGTTCTTTCGGTAGGTTTAGCAGAAAAAAAAATGTTTATTACAGAGAAGAAATTAACTTTTTTAAATAGGAGTGGTACAAATTAATAGCTTTTGTTTCCACTCAACCTCTGCTTACTGACTTCTCATAAAACACTGCTTGAAGAGAAATAGTTAACTTCACAGTGGAGAATCCTGGCAGGCACCAGTTTAATCAAGTGATCAAAATTAACATCACCTGTGGTACATTATCCTGGGCTTTGAGTGTCTTGTTCTGAGGAGGGTCCATTGAGTATCATTCTTGGTGATGTAAATCTTCCAATCATTACAAAACGTTGGACACACTCAGATCTTGTTGGTTTATCCATCCTCAAAAAAAAAAAAAAAAAAAGACAGAAATTGTAGCAGACTGAAGAAAGTTAAAGCACAAAATTCAATGTAATATGGGATTTGGAATCTTGGGACAAAGAATGGTGTTAGTGAGAAATTTGATTTTGGCTAATATTCTTTTTTGCCTAATTAAGGGTAATTTCTTGGCTTTGAAGTCTATGTACTTGTACAGTGTTAGCATTAGTGGGACTAGACTCGAGGACTTGCTGTTACTTTTGCAATGCTTGTGAATATAAAATAATCTCAACTACTTGAAATATAAAAATAAGTTACTTGTGCATGCCTGCAGTCACAGCCTTGAGACACAGAAACGGAAAGTCATCAAGTTCAATGCCAATCTAAGCCATATAGTGAACTTGAGGCTAGCCTGTGGTGCATTATGATTCCCTGTCCATGGTGACGTACACGTTTGTGTACCAGGGAGGCAGAGGCAGGTGGATCTCTGAGTTTGAGGCCAGCCTGGTCTACAGAATGATTTCCAGGACAGCCAGGGCTATACAGAGAGACCCTGTAAATCCTGAAAAACAAATAAGTAAATGACTTAATTTGTTTGCATTCCATATATCCTTCTAAATATTAAACATAAAGCTTAAATGGCTCTAAATAAGAGGATATGATACAGGAATGAATTGAAGATTATGTGGGGAGAAATATTCTACCCACATTAAGTATAGCATTCTTTTTGCTAATTAAAGTTCAGTTTTATACATTTCTTATTTGAGTATCAAAATATTAAACACTGATATGTTAGAAATTTCACATGTTAACTGATAATTACTCAGTTTATAGCAATTTCAGTTTTTTTCCCCACTGGCACACTCTATTGTTATCTAATTTCTGTATTCAAATGGACTGCCCCCCTTTTATGATAGACATACTGTACAGATTACAAACAGAGACTAGATTTGCAGCGGTGTAAACTCATGTTGGCAGTTTTAAAACACTGAAGATATATGGCACAGCAAATTTGTGTAGCCTTGAAGTTTAGAACATTTCTGGCACACAGAAAAAGCAGCCTATATAGTATCTTTGGTTTGGTTTGTTCCTGTTTCAATTTCAGGGCTTCAGTTCTTTCTGTGAATTGTTATTTGCTTCATTCACGGGAGATGGAAAGTTGCTAGTGTTCATTGAGATTGATAGAGGTGCTCATGATTTCCATTCCTCATGACTGACAAAGTGGCTTTTGCCTCCTGCCTCCTGCTTTAGTGTGTCTCCTGGCAGACCTGGAAAAGTTGTGCTGAAAAGTTTCGAGCCTGTCATTTGAGAATCTTAACATTGCCACTGCAGACGAGTGTTCATCATCTCAGTATCCGTGGTTCCCCATTGTCAGTTAAAGCAGAAGCTGAAGTAAAGTTTGCATTCATAATGGAAACTGAACATCTTCCAGTTAAAGGAAATAATATTGCCTTAGTTATCTAAGTTTACAGATGTTTTCTTTGAGAAAACTTATTTTTAATCAAGATAGTTTAATTTGGGAGCATATGTTGACATTAGGTATATCAATGTAAGAATTTGCTGTTCCAAATTTTGTAATATTCAAGTAATCTTGTTTTATATTTAGGAAATTAATAGATCCTATTTGACTTATGTTTTGTTTCATGCTTGCTCTTTGGATAATACAGAACAAGCTTTATTTTAAATGTGATTTACTTTTTAAATTGCTTATTGATGATAATAGCAGCCATCTTGCCATCCCTAGTCTATGATCAGTTTACAATTTCCATAGAGGCCTGGGGAGATAGTTGAGGAGTGTGTGAACTTTAGTCGTTCTCGCTGTCCCCCATTTAACAAAAATAGACATGGCAACACAGTCCTCGTGCTGGGGAGCGCAAGAGTTTTTTGACCACCAGGCCAAGGCAAATCATAGAGTTCTCGGCTCAATGAGAGAACTTGTCTCAAAACTTACTTTGAAAAGTGATATAGAAAAACACTCAATGTTGAATATACACATGCATGTGTACCCAGCCATACACATGTGTGCATACAATACACACACACTACATCAACATATAGATGAGAAAAATAATTCCATGTGAGCAGTAGCTTCACATTTTAAGACAGTAGATAGTTTACAGTACACAGAGTATATTTACTTGGAGGTTTTGAAGAGTGTGACGCAAATATACAAGTTCCTGTTGTGTTCAGATTATCTGGGAATGTAGGGTCCTAGTACAGGGAGATTCAGTTTCTGTTGTCTTGGAACCCAGGCCCTCGCATAAAAACCACATGAACTGAGATGTTACAGCTGTGGTAGAATGGAGGCAGGGAAGGGAGAGAGCTGGGTAAGACCCTTAAAAAGGCATGTATCTGTAGGAAAAAAAAATCCCAGTAAATATCACATCTTCAGGTTCTTCTTAGAGATTACTGTTTTATGGTTCAAAAATCTTTATTGTGATCAGATATCTTGCTGATTTTTAATTGTTGCTACAGGACTAATAAGCACTCAGGTATTTTATGTTTTCTGCTCACAGAGAGACTCTTCAGATTTAACTCTTTTGCTTCTTCATGTTTAATTACGCATTTCTGAATGTTTTTTACTGCTAACTCATTAGTTCTCATTGAATTGTTTCAACCATCATTAATTTCAGCGCTTCCCAGTTTTTATAATATTTTGTGTAGTTTTGGAAGTTTAAATTTGCCCCACAGATATTTTTTTGAGACAGGGTTTCTTTGTAGTCTGTTTGTAGTTTCTTTGAAGCCTGTCCAGGAACTAGCTCTCATAGATCAGGCTGGCCTCGAACTCACAGAGATCACCTGCCTCTGCCTCCCAAGTAATGGGATTAAAGGTGTGAACCACCACTGCCCGGCTCAATTTTTTTTTTTTCATTAAGCCATGACTACATACATATAGTTGGCAAGTACAATTGACTAGTACTTCATTTTAAAAGTATAAATGAAATGGATCTTGGGAGATATTCTGTCAGTAAAGTGCTGTCAGCAAAGGACCCCAAATTTAAGCTTCTGAACTCAAGTAGAAAAGGAAATATCCCTAACCAACAACTTAGTATGTTTGTTCATATGTGTAATCCCCGTCCTGGGAAATGGAGACAAGTGGGTCCCTGAGGCTTGCTGGCCAGCCAGCCTGTCTGTTCAATGAGTGGTAGACAGTGAGAGATACTGTCTCAAAGAAAAGGTGGACAGTACCTGAGAACAACTCCAGCATTTGCATGCTCACACACACTCAGACACACATATACATGGACAAATGCACACATAGCATGTATTTATTCATATGTAAATAAAATGACTATTAGTTTACCTCATTTGTTAGCAGGGAAGGAAATATATCTATTGTATGTTGTGAAATACAACTGATTGAGAAGTTCGTTTATTTGATGAGAACCAGCGATGGTAATAACTGTATTTGTCCCTGTTTTAGCTCAGCTTCAAGGGTAATATCTAGAATATGTAATAATTCAAAAGTACATTCAGATTTTTAAAAATTCATTAATTTTCTGTTCTGACTTCAAGGAACAAAACCAGATTGAATGATGAGAATGTACACACAAGGTTGTATCCTTTGCCAGGCATGGAGCCCACGTCTGTAATCCTAGCCCTCAGGAGGCATAGGTAGGTCTCTGTAAATTGGAGGCCAGCCTAGTCTACATAGTAAGTTCCAAGCAACATAGGGCTATTTGGGGAAAACTTATCGTTTCTTTGTTCTTTCATCTCCGAGAGAACCTTCCATGTAACTAACGACTCTCTGAAGGTTTCCCCATGAGAGGAGTTATTCCTGTACTGTGTGGAGCACCGCCCTCAGTTTATGGAGGGCTGTAGGTCGTTTTCTTTAGGACCAGACAAATAGTTAACATTTGATAGACAGCTAAATGAAAAGCAAAAGTATTCTCATTTACAACTTACTTTTTCATTTACTTCATACCTACTGTGTAAAATTAATGAAACTGTCATCCATAGTCATAGTTGATGTAGACCAGAGATAACACACTGGACTACAGATGTATTCACAGAGTCAAGCATCTCCCCCCCCCCCCAAGTACCAGGAGATTCTAATCTAAGGCAAACCCTAGATTACCGTTAAACTGTATCTACATCCCCAGTCCTTGTTCATTTCCTCTTTGTTTTTAAAGTCAGTTTTACTAATTAGCAAGGCGACACTTGACCTTCTTATGCAGCCCAGGCTGGTCTAGAACTTTGAATCTTCTGAGTGCGGGGTTACAGTTGTGTACCCCTCCATTCATAGACGAAGTAAATTTTGTTTTTGAGGCCAGGTCTCATTGTGTCATCCTGACTAACCTGGAACACACTCTACAGACCATGCTGTCCTGATCTTCCCACCTCTGCCTCTTGTGTACTGACATTAAAAGCGTGCCGTGCCATTAAAAGTAAATTCTTTAAACAGACTAGAATACTAAGCTATTTTCTTAATATTTCAGACTAGAATAATATTCTGTTTTCATAGTAGGCAGCCAAAATGTCCTAATTATTTCTTGTAAGTACGGAAAGATTTTTCTTGTTCTGCAGCTGACTACAGGTGTATTTGAGAATCCATCTAGAAATGCCAGAGTAAGTGTATTAATTGTGCTGTCTTTGGCAGTATTTAACCTCAGTGGCATAAGCTGCCTTTTGGGAATCAGAATGCTCTTCTCAACAAAATGTTAGACAGGGAACAGAGCTTTGATTGTGCACATGAAAACCACGTCTCTTTGCATTGAGTATGATCATTTGAATGATGAATAAAGTTGGGATTTGCCTCATTGGTTTTCAGGGTTAGAATCATAGGATGTTTTTATTTTTCTCCAGAATGAAAGAATGTGATGTTAACCCAGTGCACATGTATTGACAACAAGTCAGTTTCATTTCCTTAGGTGAGATATGAGACTTCTAAAATTTGAAATTCAAACTACTAAGGGTAGTTTAATCTCACAATACTTTTGTGTTATTAAAGAAAGTAGAAAATAAAATTTAATAGATAAATCATGTTGTAAACATCATGAATGCTGAAATCAGGTAAATCTCATCTGTTTTATCTAAACAACTTTAAGTGTGTTTTTTTCCCCTCCCAGGACATTTATTCAGACCAGCTGGGGATCAGCCGTTTAACCTGTCCACAGTGTCGAGTGCCTTCCCAATGGTCAGCCACCCAGTCTTTGGTCTACATTCAGCCAGCTCAGGGCATTCAGAATTTGGTGGTTTGGGGACACTTGGTACACCCACAGCCTTAGCCGCACATCCCCAACTAACATCTTTTCCAGGTAAACATCTGCTATGGTGTCGAAGGAAAGGAGCAAGGCCTGCAAATGCTCAGGCAGGCATTTGTTATTAAATTGGACAGCAAAGCGTAGTGTGTTAGATCCATGGGAAAGAGTTGGCTCAATTTTATTCTGTATAGCAAAACATAGTCACTATGTGTGTCAGGATGCCGCAGTTAATTTGGTATTCAGGTGTTTGCCTACAGAACAAAGAATATTTAAGGCAAGTGTTTCTGGTGTATTCAAAAAGTATTGTATTATATATGAGTGTACAGTTCTAATTCTTTTCAGCTTTGGTTTTCTTTGGGGGAAGGGCTGTGTGTGTGTGTACATGTACATGTTAATGTGTCTCTATGCATGTATATGCTGGATACACATGTGGGAATATATTTGTGGAATTCCAGAGGTTGAAGTCAGGTGTCCTCCTCAGTTACTCTACTCCTTAATTTTTGAGACCGGGGTATTTCACTGATGGAGCTCACTAATTTGCTAGGCTGGCAAACCAGCTAGCTCCAGGTTTCTGTTTCTAGATGTGTATTTGGCTTTTTACACTTGCTACATTGGATTGCTGTCTGTTCTTCATGCTCTTTTGGAAAGTGCTTTATTGACTGAACTTTCTCCCTTTATGTAATATTTAAATCAAGTATTTAACTCGGCTTGAAATGTGTGCTGTGACAGAGCACTTGTCTTCCATGTATGAGACCCTGGGTGAGACACCCAGCACTGGAAAAAATTATCCTAGGATCTGAAGGTAGAGTCTCGCTTTTCTGACAACTATTTTATGTTTTTATTTTTGTCTACTTTGTTGGAAAGTTGAGGTGGAATCTTAAATTTCTATACTTTCTCCTTTCTGAAAACTTTTCAAAGCATGTTTGGGATACAGGTTTCCACAGCAGTTAGGCAGTTGTCTTATGTGCCTGGTAAGGGTCATTGTGACATGGAATTCTGTAGACTGAGGTCACACAGGAGCTGAATTCACGTAAATGTTACTGAAAGTCCGAACTTCACATTAATCACTGCATAGCATGGTTTAGTTTTACTAAGGAAGCTTGGTTTACTGGGACACCGATTAAAACAGCAGAGCTTAGTTTTAGCTAGAAATCAATCTGAATAGAAATCTTCCCTTGGACAAATCCCTGTCCTCTTTCTCATCCCCAGATTTTCAAACCTGTAAACTGAAAACCGCAACATTCCCTGCTTTCTAGGGCTGTTTGAAGATTCCAGTAGACAAGCGTGCTTAGATTGCTGTCCAACAGCATGTCGAATTAGTTCAGAAGAGCTGTTGTCCCCTTTAATGGCAGACAGAGTATCTCCTGGGTTGTTTGTTTGTTTTTAAAAAAACAATCAAGTATCTTTTGAGACATAGAAGACAGAAAAGGTTGCAGGTGTCTTTCAAGTACTGTTGAACTTGACTCACATTATTTCCTTAATTTCATTGTCTTGGAGAGGGGATGGTGGGAAAACTTTGAGCAGATAGTCCTGACCAAGTTTGAATATTTGCTTTACTGTTTAACATGGACTTTAGACATATATGTATTTCTAAAATGTTTTTTAAAGTATATTTTAGACATACATTACTACGTAGCCCTAGCTTGTCTGAAACATCCCTGTTGTCTGAAACATGCCCTGAAGCATGCAGAGATCTACCTACCTCTGCCTTTTGAGCAGTATCCTGCCTGCTTCGTTTTGCTTTTAACATGGTTGTTTAGTATCAGACATTAATAGCTGTCTCCTGAAATAAAAATTTTCCAATTCAAAATCTAAATAGTTAATGGCAGTGTAAGTACTTACTTATTTATATCTTTAGTATTTTCATTTTTGTGGTAATTTATTTTAGATGGTCAATGAATATTAAAAAATAACTTGTTTGTTTTGCCGGTCGGTCGTGGCACACTCCTTCAATCCCAGCACAGATAGGTGTATCTCTGTGAGTTCTAGGGCAGCCTGGTCTACAATAGCTAATTTCAGGACAGGTTCCAAAGCTATAGAGAAACCCTGTCTCGAACCTCCCCCCCCAAAAAAAAAAAAACAAAACCAGGAGAAACAAACAAACAAAAAACTTATTTGTACTTTAATAATGATGCTATCTTTAGTATTTAAAAACCAGCCCAAGACCAATGAGACAGTTCAGTGGTAAAAGGGCTTGCTGCAAACCTTAGGACCTGAGTTTAATATATGGGACCCATATATTGCAAGGAGAGAACCTATTCCCTCTAGTTCCCCTCTGACCTCTACCGTGACATTCATACACATACATGTGAATAAACATGCAAACACACACGACAAATAAATCCAAAATATTAAAGAACCTAAACAAGCAGTGTGATTCTTGAATCTTCAAAAGGCATTACCCCATTTCACTGGCGTCATTCTCTGCATGAGACTGCTTATGCCGGGACACACCAGGGCTAATCTGTGGCTTCCTATAGACGAAGCACTATCGATAAACGTGCATCTGTGTATGTATTTCTTTGCCAAATGGGTAGAGATTACGGCTGATTATAGAGAAACCACTTTCTTTTTTTTTAAATTTATTTATTATGTATATAGTGTTCTGGCTACCAGATCTCATTATAGATGGATGTGAGCCACCATGTGGTTGCTTGGAATTGAACTCAGGACCTCCGGAACAGCAGTCAGTTCTCTTAGCCTCTGAGCCATCTCTCCAGCCCCGAAACTACCTTCTTTAAATTACACTTTGTTGCAATATTCTTTATAGTTCAGAAGGGTGACTAAATGGCCACGTTAGGAGAGATGTTTCCCATAGTCACAAAGAAATCACAAGGAGATATTAGCAATCTTAAGTATAATTTTTTTAGGGTTCATTTACATGTAACATTTTTCCTTTCAAATAGCAAGTGTAAACTTACGTAATGGATCTTAATATAATTAAATTTCATTTTATACTAAATTAGTGTTTTTTGAAATACATATAAAAATATTTAAAATTCTTTGTGTTTACATTTTAATGCTATAATTCTATTAAGTTTTGGGATGTTTTCTGTGTATGAGTGATTTTTAATTTCTAACACATCACAGCCAGGTATGCACACATGTGACTATAATTATAGATCTTGGAAAGCAGGAAGATCACAAGTTTTATGCCATCCTGAGCTAAACAGTAAATCCTGGTGCCAAAAATCAAATAACAAGAAACCTACAAAGAGTTGTACTGCAGGATCAAGTCGCGAGTCAGTGTATACTCTAAAATATTCGCATCACACCTGGATATAACTGTTGTGGCCGCAGTAGTGTCACTTAGGCTTTCATTCTGATGAGTGAGTTAGCTAGTGACTAAATTTGTATAGTTTCCTCAATTTAAAAGCTACATAAACTTTCCATTTGTTAAATAATATCAGAAATTTATCTTCAGAAAAGGCCACTTTCTTTATTGTATCTAATTGATCTTGTATGTTTGTCTCTGGATTGCCCTATTATTGTGAGCATACATTTTTTTCCTATTATTTTTCTCTAATACCTATTTATCCTTGATTGCTATTAACATTTTGAGGTATGTTTTAATGTTGTTTGATTATATCTATCACATTTAAAAACCCACTTTGACTACTTTATTGACTTTTTAGTTATTTACGAGTCTTTATATCCAACCGTTACACTTTGGTCTGAAGTTAAATGAAACAATTATTGCTGTGAAATTGCATTCTGTTTTTGTCAACTAAGTTACAAACCTACCAGTAGGAATGGGCCCCTGTCAATAAGATCGCCCTCTCCCCCAAAATATACCCCTCCTTTTATCCACCTAAATGTGGTTTAGACAGTGGTTGAGTACCCGATTAACTGGAATTTATCTGGTTCAGAGTACCAGGATTCAGGGTACCATTTGCTAGCTACTCCATTTTCCAGTTTCAACAATGACCTGTGCAATGTTTTACCTGTGCCGTTCATGAGACCTTTGGGAACGGCACTGTACGCGCATGCGTGCGTACACACACACACACACACACACACACACACACACACACACACACACACAGTGTTCATTCCAATCAAAGAATGCCATTGCTTAGGAGACTGGTATGAAGGAAAATATACTGTGAAGTTTAGTGGATTATCCATTTGGAGGTCGTTTCTAGGATGTGACGGGGCAATCGAAGACTGTTTTTAGGATAATTTCCAAAGCTCTTTTTAATCTTCACTCTTCCTTGGATAAAACATATTTCATAAAAATTGGTCCCCCCTCAAGAGGTTTAAATGAATAACTACTGTTTGAATATCTGAATCGCATTCCATGATTTTCTCATTTAGTTGTTTGATATGTATTTTAAAAATGACTGCCATCTATAATTTATGAGCAGTGTAAAGGAAAACTTATTTCCTTATCAATTTTAAAGGTAGAAGTTTTATAAGCCTTTGTTTGTTTGTTTTTGAGAAAAGGTTTCTTTGTGTAGCCTTGGCTGTCCTGGAACTCACTTTGTAGACCAGGCTGGCCTCGAACTCAGAGATCCACCTGCTTCTGCCTCCTGAGTGCTGGGGTTAAAGATATGCACCACCACTTTGCTTATGCATAACATTTTTTTAATGAAAAATTGTTTTGAAATTTTTGTTTGAGAACTGATTATTTCTTATTCTAAAACCAAAAAGGCTAATTAATAAGTTTTCTATATTTTCGGTATTTTTTGGCTACAGAATTACTTAATCCATGAATGCACTTGAGATTCTCATCCGAGCCATCAGATTTGTTGAAGCCAGAATTTATATAATTGGTGAAATATCTTAAGAGGCTGCAGGTCTGAGCTTCAAATTTAAAGTCTTAAAATAGGTTAATATTGACTTAATTCTTTTTCTTGTTGGCTTAGTAAGTAGATGGTATAGATTATCAAGCCAAATGGTTCTTTTTAAATTGTAAGTTTTAGCATTTTTAAAATTATGAACAATGTATTCTTTTTTAGCTTGAATCTAGAAATCTGTTCATGGAAGATTCTTTTACAGTGAAAACATGATCAAAACTATGTGCCTTAAATAGTTCTATCCCAGGAGAAATTTGAAACGTTGTTTCTGAATAAAATGTAGAAAATGGTCAATACATGGTTTTGAAAGTTAATTCAGTTTCTTTTTGTTTTTGAGGTGCAGAATGGTGGCGAGCCACAGACATTCACACCCGTGCAGGAGCGCCCTTCTTTCCACCGTTACTGGGAATTCCACCACTGTTTGCTCCTCCAGCCCAGAATCACGATTCTTCATTCCATTCGAGAACTTCTGGAAAGAGTAATCGAAATGGTCCCGAGAAAGGTACTCATTTCAGCACGAGTGAGGGACCAGAAACCTCTGCCTGATGCCTCTTTGCTGCAGAGTTTGCTTCTAAAAACATTTTTACAGCCTTGTGCTAGATGCTCCTCTATCATCGTGCTTGAGCCTTAGAATTAGGCTTACACATCTCCTGATTTTCAGCCAAGGCTAAATAGTTATGCTAGGAAGTATTGCTTAGACACTGATCTGAATCCGACTCTACTCCTTCCTTCTTTAGGTCCTTATCTCCTTACACTGGACTCAATAGAATGCTGCTGCTTCTTAACTCAAGTATAGTCCAAGCTAGTGCCCTACGACTGTGTTACTCTGTTAAATGGTTTTATATAGTTTCTAAATGTTACTACTATGATAGTGTTTAGAAGTTACAGTGTTTTAGATAGTCACTGCTTTTCTTTTCTAAATGTGCATTGGTGTTTTACCTGCATGTATGTCTGTTTGAGAGTGTTTAGCATTCAGGGACTGGAGTTACAGTTGTGAGCTGCTATGTGAGTGCTTGGAATTTAACGCAGCTCTGGAAGTGCTGCCTGTGCTTTTAAATGTTGAGACATCTCTCTAGCCCTGCCCATTGCTCTTTTGAGTGTTTCTAAAAGAACAATACTTATGTAACTTATTTTTTAAACATGTTTGTTTGATTGTCACACAGTTTAATGCTACTTACTGAATAATTCAGTTGTATTTAATATGCTCATAATGTTGCATGATAGTCACCTGTTATGATACTCTAAAATTTTTAATCTTCAATAATACTATACCCTTTAAGTAATCACTCCTCTCTGACCCATCACAACTGTTGTTTATCTTGTGTCTATAGTGTGCATTATGAATCTTTTATGTAGAGTCATATGTGCCACGTTTGTGGTCTTCATCTACATTGCACCTGTACAAGCTCTCTATTCCTTGTTCTGGCCAAATAGTGTTCCATCATATAAATATCTTTCTTTTCAAGGTATAAATGGGTCAGTTAATGGCAACAGTGCATCGTCCTCTGTCCTTGGTGTCAGTACGTCTGTACTATCCACTCCCGCTTCAAGTTCCATGGGACAGAATCAAAGCACAAGCTCAGGTGGAGGAAACCTAAAAGGTCATCAGGAACAAAGCAAAAGTCAGCCTTCGGATACCAGAGCTGACAAAATCAAAGATAAGGTAAGCCGTTTCTCCCAGAATAAGTACATCATGAACCAATATATAAAGGAAATATTTTAAAAGTCAAGTCACCAAAATGTGCGGATTAATTTCTTATTACCAACTCTTTTTTTTTTTAGCAGATGTTTATTTTTATAGCATAATGTTGATATTAGATTAGATACCTCGACAATTAAAACTCACAGTACCTGGACAAATAATATACTTGGTAGTGATAATTATGAATTGAGCTTTTGTTTCTTTTAGTTCTTCAGTGGTGGGAATTGAACCCAGGGAATTACACAAACTACACCTGCACTATACCACTGAGCTAGGCTCACAGCTCCACAACTTGATGGAGACATATTACATGCTAGCTCTATTCTAATTGCTTTACATTTCGATTTCAAATTTCTCTTTGTCCTGTGTTTGGTGGTTGTTTGTACAAATTGGAAAATAACATCAAAATAATTGCCTAGTAAGTGGATGAGTCAGAATTTGAAGCCAAAAATGTTAACTCCAGAGTCTAGTTTAGGGGAGCAAAACTGAGAAATGTTTTATTATGGGGATAATTTAGATAATCGCAGTAGTCCAATTACTCCTGTGCACCCATTATGCACATCAGTTGACTGCATTTAGCCAGTTCCGTCTCTATGTGTAGGTTGTCAATTTATTGTCTCTGAAGACTAAATACATTCTTTGTTTTTTTGTCTTTTGGTGTGAGATTAGGCTTTTATAAGTTAGGATCCTAGGCTAGGCGTGGTGGCCCACATCTTGAATCCTAGCCAAGGTAGACTGAGTTCCAGGCCAGCCTGATCTATATAGCAGATTTTCAGGCTGTTAGAAGAGAGTCCCTGTCAAAAATAGAGCTATAGAAACCCAAGAGACTACAGACAGTGTTCTATAAGAATAGGAATTTTTGCTGCTAGTTTAGTATTTCTTTCTCTTTATCTTTTCTGTGTCTCATTGAATTCTGTGTATGCTGGTGTTTTTCCCTCCATTGTGTTTATGCACCACATGTATGCTGTGCCCATGGAGTTATATACCCCAGAGCTGGAGTTACAGACAGTTGTGAGTTGCCTTGTAGGTACTGGGAATTAGGTTCAGTTCCTCAGATTCAAGTTCTCTGCTGTTGATTACGGAGCCAAATTTAGTGTTTCCTTGGTTCAAGTCCCCTTTTGCTCTTGACTATGGAGCCAAATTTAGTGTTTCCTTGGTTCAAGTCCCCTTTTGCTCTTGACTATGGAGCCAAATTTAGTGTTTCTTTTAGACTATGCAGTCAGTGTGATACTTCCCTGTCAACTGATGACTGCTTGGCCTACTACCGTCCAGATATAAGCCGTGGTGTACAGGAAACTCAAATGGTGCGCATTCTCTAGAGAACTGCATTGGAATCACAACGGTTTTATTGTTTGTCTTCAGCTGACACAGGCAATAGCTGCTGCTCTGCAGTCCCTGGCCCACGTCTCAGGCAGTGTACTTCCAGGTCTACCTCTTACCCCACTACCAAATGTAGTTTTTCACTAAATCTTTATCATTCTATTTATCAATAAAGACACGGGCCACAGAGGCAGAAGCTAGAAGGCTAGAGGTTAAGGAGCAACTAACTTACCTTTTCTCATTGCCAGAGTCTCAGAGAGTGTCTCTCTTTGGGTCCAAACCAAAAATGACCACCACACTCAAAGTCCCTCTCTCCTGCTTTCTGTACATCTCTGTTTTCTGAACTCCCTCTGACTCCCTGTGAACTTTCTATCAGCTAGTTGCTGGCTCTACCTCCTGACCATGGTTATACAAATGCAAACTCGGGATTCACAGTGTCATCATGATACTTTATCCACAGTTCTGCCATACAGTGGGCAGAAATAACTTCTTTTTGATCAAATCTATAGCTTAACCTTGGGTGAATGGGGGTCATGAGAAAGAAGCCTTAATCCTCCAGAAAGAATGGCTATATCTGTGATTTCTTTGTTATTTAGAGAGGGCTGTTCATTATTTTCAGCAATTATCTTCTACTAGCTAATAGTTCTTCTACTAGCTAATAGTGGTTTTTTATTTTTGAGACAAGGTCCACCCTTAGGCCAGGCTGGACTAATCTCCTTCTGCCTCATTCCTTGCCTTCACGTTGAAGTTGCTGGTGTGTATCAGCAATCCTAGCTACTTGCTAATTCTCTGTTACCCTTTCTTGTTCGGATTGCTAATATAGGCTCTGCCTTCTGACTAAATCATTTAAGAATCAGTTCTAGATGTAGGATTATGTGCTGCATGCAAATTCACTCCAGATTCTAATCTTTTCAAGCTTTTGGCTTCTCTTTTTCATGCGATACAATGGAAACTCTGACATCCCAACTTCATAAAATGTGACCATCATTAAGTCCAGGTTTCCTTTCACTTCAGATAGTTTTATCTTTTTTTCCCTTGATCTCTGTTTTTCTCAGCAGAAAATAGATATTTCCCAAAATATAGTACAGCCATCTAAGAGACAGGTGGGAAAGTCACCTGGTGTCTCTCTAAGAAGCTTATTGAATGTCTCGATAGTCCAGTACAAAGCCCCACACATTTTCTTTCTGCTTCAAACACCACTGAGCATGAGTGATGGAAGATCCTTAGCTCTTTCCTCCCAGCTATCAGTATTGGGTCTGCTTTCCTCCTTCTGCGCTCCAGCTGCTCCCTGGTCTCCCTTAGGCTGTGTTTCCAAGGGAGTCCCATCAGTGTAAGCTTCTGCTATCTCCACCTGCTCCCTCTGTGTGTGACACACCACCTGCTCCTATGAAACTACCCTCGTGCATTGTGTCATTGGATAGATGTCTGTATTGTATTTCTAAAAGCCATGTGTCTGTTCTTTTAAACTTTGTCATCCTACCTCGTGGAAGTAGTGATAAAAATCTAATGAAATGCACAACCAAAAGTGTTCTACAGGTTCAAAGCAGTGCACATAAAGGCATGAACATCCAACAGCCCTCTCTTCTGTTTTTGGCGAGGAATCTCCACTGATATTCTCAAGCAGAATTAGCACTTCTCACTACAGCCTCTCCCCAGGAGCCACATTCAAACTTGCCTAGACATTCCTCTTTCGTGAACTGTATGGACAGATACAGCACCACATTTGTGCATGCCAACACTCAATAAAAGTAATAGTCTACAGATGCTGGCTCCTAAGCAAAATTTTAATCTTAAATTAGAATTTTATTATAATGTAAAATTTATAATTTCATATCATCTTAAACACTTTTGAGTCATACATATGCCAACATGTGTTATGGTTACAGATTGCTTAAATAAAATGAACATAAAATCCTGTATTTTTACTCTTTATTTTTCAAGGCTAAAAGCTTTGTAAAAATTGCCTCATTAGTGCTTTCCTGTATAGTTTGAAATAACTTTTTTAGATAATTATATGTCCTTCCTCAGAGGTGGAGTAGTGGTCTCAGGCCTCCTTGTTAGAGTCACTGATAAGTACATTTCCTCATGTATCACTTAGATGATAGTTCAGACTAGAGTATACAGACAAGTAGCCTGTTTGGAAAATAAAACTACTTAAGGTTGAAAGTATTCTGCTCTTGTAATTTTATATACATATCATGTGAAGCCAATGCCATCTTTAAAAATAAGATTATTTATTTGCTTATTTACTTATTTATTTATGGCTTAAATCAAATTTTGAGGAATATGAAATGAGAGTTTCCCTGGACAAAGTATGCAGTAAACCCTAAAGTATGAATAGAGAATTACAATGTGATCCAGTCATTCCATTTGTCAGTATGGACCCCAAAGATTTGAACGTGGAGTCTCAAATATATGAACTCTAGATTAATTATTCATTCTAGTAGAGAAGTAGTACAGTTCTTCTAAGATAGGTTTATGTGCATGCGCATGTCTGCTAGTCCCCATTTCACAGCACACGTGTGGAGGGCAGAGCATAACTTGGAGAGTCGTTTCCCGCTTTCCTCTGTGTGTGTTGTCAATCTCAGGTCAGCCCCTGACCATCTCACTAGCCCAGGAGTTTGTGTTTAATGTGTTTTTATTGTTTCTGTGTTCTGAAGGTGTGTAGTACTGTATATCTTTAAAGTATGTCAGCTGATTTAATTCTGTAGTTTTTTTCTACTATCCAGTGTCTCTCCAAAGCAATTGTTGCTTTCTAATTAGCATTTAGAAAATTTAAAGTTAATAAAGTTAATAGGTTTACATGCATGTAAACCTATGATGGCCATAACTTTTCGCAAATGTGTGATTACCAAATCAGCCTTTTCTGAACTCAAAATAGTTATCCATTGAAAACCTAAATAGGTATCAGTAGTGTGGTGTACATATTTTAGTTTTCCAAATTCTCCAAAGTGGAACACATCCTTCTGCCAGATTCCTTTGAATACCCTTTGGGTTGCTTCCTGCAGGTGGTCGTATTTGGTTATATAAAGAACAAGTAGGACATTTTATATTAATTTTCTTGGCTTATTGGCTCATCTTGGAAATGTCTTTTTTTAAACCTTTGCTAATAATATGATTTTTATGAAATTCTGGGACCTCCAGCATATTTTCAATCAATGATTGATCGATTTCTGCATTACCTTGTGCTAGAGGACCTGGCAGACACAAATGGGATTTGGATGTGTGTTATATATTATAATAGGCATGATTCCTATTCTTGATTGCACCTTGTAATTGAAGAAATAATAAAGTCTATTCTGTATCATCTGGTATAAGTTCAGCAATTTCAATATTGAAAACAACTTTCTGCATATTGTGTATTGGTAACTATGTTGAGATGTTCTTTAAAATCCTTTAGTACCATGAGAATAGCATATAATTCTGACTTCTGGACAGAATCATAAGGGCTTTAACCCACTTTACTTAAATTTTCGCATTTGTGACCTGCCTTTCCTGATATATTTGCATCAGTATAGAATGTAGGACTTCCAGTTATTGGTATATCCCATACAGTGAGAGGAAGGATCCAGTTAGTTCTCCTTATAAGTTGAATTCTCTTGATTTTGGGATCGTTGTTAATCTCTCCCAAAGAATTACTACAAGCTTTTTGCCATGGTTCACTTTCTTTCCAAATTTCTCAATTTCATCATAATTAAAAGGTACTATAATTTCTGCTGAATATATTCCTGCTAATTGACAAAGTCTCAATTTTTGTTTTTGAATTATCTCAGAGAACTTTTCCATATAAGTTTTATAACTTATCTCAGAGAACTTTTCCATAGAAGTTTTTTTTAGTTGGATTATGTGGTAAGGTAAAAAGGTCCATTCTAAGATAATCTCTTCCTTCTGCATTAAAATTCTTATAGGGGATATTTGGAGGATACTATGACCAGAATGCAGTTAAGATTCCGATCCACATAATCCACATGTGTCTTTTCTAATTTCTCTTCAATCAAAGCTTCTGCTGATAATTCCCTGGGACAATTTAAGTCCTTGTAACCATCTCATGTTTAGTTTAAATTAATCAGGTCTTGATGTTTTATCTCAATATTGCACAGTAGATGTGAAATGTGTCCCAGCAATATTAAGAGTCTGTAGTCAATCTCTCCTAATTTGCCTCTTTTGGGATCTAATTTTTTGTAAACCTATTTTATAACCTAAATAATTAATAGAGGCTCCTCTTTGTAATTTTTCAGGAGTAATTTGTAATCCTCAAAAAGGCAACTTTTCTTCACATCTTTCAACATTCTGAATTTGTTGAAAGTCAGTTGAAACACTTGACTTTGTGAATTTTCTTCAAACCTCTGGAAGTCATCTCTCGTATTAAGTATCATCATGAGATTCAATATTTATTGTATGTTGGATCCATTCCTCCAGTGGAACTGACCTTGCCTTTAAGGCCTCATTATCCTTTTGCATTGAGAAATGACATTTTCAAAAGTCAGATATTCAATTATTATTTGTCTATCCTTCTATTTGATATCCTTCTATTTACTCTGAAGTCAATCTTTGTAAGAAATCCACAAAGTCTTCCTTTGAACGCTGTATAAATAATTTTAATAAATGACTCAGTTTTCTTCCTATTTCTCCAGTTCTGTCCCAATTATTCAAAGCTGCTGCAAGGTATAAATCCAGGGTATGGTCATCATATACAGATTCCCTTCTTCTCCACGAATTTGATCTTGAGAGATTTTCATACCTCTAGGTTTACTTTGTTCAATAATCTTTGCCTCTTCTCTGAATCAGGTACTCCATTGTAATTGTGGATCAGGTTCTAAAATCACATTGATCAATTCTATCCAGTCCATTCCATTCTCTTTCTATTCTGTTCTGTTCTATTCTATTCTATTTAACTAACCATGAATTTTATAGTTTATCTTATGTTTTATCATTCTCATATTCATACACTCCTATAATGGGCTTATATACAATCCACTCCTTCATTCCTTCCTCCTCCACTTTCCCCTACATTCCCCTCCCTCCCAACTTCTTGTTCTTGCTGATGTGTGCTCTACCTCGTATGTCTTCTTTCTTTCCTCTCCCTCTGAGTAGATTTAATGTTACCTGTATGTACATGGGTGTAGAACCATCCGTTGGAGAATGAGTAAACCCTCACTGCCTGTATCTGTAAGATAAGACGTTTTCCCTCTCCCAATGGCCAACAATTGCCAGCTTCTTCTCAGGTATAGGTTGGTCTTCAGAGGTCCTTTTCCCTCCTCTCTGGGATTTTGGCTGGCTTATTCCTCTTTAGGTCTTCTATTCTTACAAACAGTCTCTTTGAATTGTGTGTGCCACATTCATGTCTTGAAAGTTACCCTTCACTACAGGTATCCAAGCCTTCTGGCCATTTCTTAAACATAAGACTGCTTGTAAAATATGAACTATTGTCCCTTTCTGTCAGCTTTTAATATTATTCAATATTTTTTCCAAAAAGTCTTAAATATTCTAGAAATTGGCTTTTTCCCTTGTGTGATTGAGTGATTAATTTATAATTTTGTTAAAAGCAAGGTATCGCTGTGTATCCCTGGCTGACCAGAATTCACCATGTAGACCAGTGTGGTCTGAAACTGATGGAGATACTCCTTCCTCTACCCCACCTTGGGTTTATGTGAAATATTCTTATAAAGGATTCCATTTCTCTCTCTCTTTTGGGTGGGGGGAGAGGCTTGTTTTTTACTTTTCCACACAGGGTTTCTCTGTATACCTTTGGCTATTCTGGAACTAGCCTTATAGACCAGGCTAGCCTCAAACTCAGATTCGCCTGCCTCTGTCTCCCATATGCTGTGATTAAAGTAATGCTCCCCCATGTCTGGCCAGGATTATTTTTTTTTTGACATAGCTCCATAAATAAATCTCTTGCTGTCTACTGTGCCTTCCATGTGTCACTCAATACTGGATATAACTACTTTTTATATTTAAAATATGTTCCCTCCTCTCGCCACCTACTCAATCTAGAATTTCCTGTGCAACAATTCACTGTGACACATAGTTCTCCTAGGTACCTCAAAGGCTGTTTGGCACATCTTAGGGAAATGTTTATCTGTTTACTACTATGTTATTATTTTTAAATTTTATATTCAGTTTTTAAATTTGCACTATTTGAAGCATTGTTGTGATGTAGATGAATCTACATATGAACGATATTTGTATTTTAACTGTTTTACATGGAACAGTGTCTACTCTTAAAAGTCATATTTTATGCTCTGTGCAAAGGAATACAATTTACACATCAAGCAACATAATAGAATTATTTTTAATCATTTTAAATAGAAGAATATAGGTTTTTTATATTACAAAAGCTGTCCCCACCACATAATATTTTAGATCATTTTTTTCTAAATAGTTTAACGGGAAATGCATTAAGTGATAACCATGTCAGATAACTATGTCAGATCTTAAAATTTCTATTGATGATTTCCTACCACATAAATTAGTTAATAATAACTCTTATGATAAATCATTTCTCTTTCCTAAAATGGTGTTTTAAAGTTGAAGATATCACTTGAAAATTAAAAGAGTGTGTCTTTACTGAATCCTGGATTTCTTTAAAGGATAGTTTACCAAACAATGACTCTGTCTCCAGAAACCTAGGAAGAAAGCTATGGAAAGTTCTAGCAACAGTGATAGTGATTCGGGCACATCGTCAGACACCTCAAGTGAAGGCATTAGTAGTAGCGACTCAGACGATCTGGAAGAGGAAGAGGAAGAAGGTCAGAGTATTGAGGAGAGTGAAGAGGAGGACTCGGACTCCGAGACTGAAGCACAACACCACAGCGACACCCAGGTACCGTTTCCATGAGTCTGGATCTGTTTCAGGGAGCTCAGTGCTGTGTCTCTAAGGGATCAACAGTGCCTCGTAAAATACTCTCTTTCTCCAAGTTATCCCACTTGCTGCTTTTAATGGATGCCAAGATAACTGCCTTTCACATTGTGTTTCCAGGTGCTATTACATGGTATTTCAGACCCAAAAGCAGATGGACAGAAAGCAACTGAAAAAGCCCAGGAAAAAAGAATACACCAGCCATTACCTCTTGTGTCTGAATCCCAGACTCACTCATCATTCCAATCCCAGCAGAAGCAGCCTCAGGTTTTGTCACAGCAGCTTCCATTTATTTTCCAAAGCTCTCAGGCAAAGGAGGAATCTGTGAACAAACACACCAGTGTAATACAGTCTACGGGATTGGTGGCCAATGTGAAACCTTTGTCTTTGGTAAATCAAACCAAAAAGGAACCTTACAGGAAACTCATAGTTCCTTCTCCTGATGTACTTAAAGCAGGGACTAAAAATACCTCTGAAGAATCTAGTTCTTTGACCAGTGAGTTGCGATCCAAACGGGTAAGTTAAATACTATGTACACGGAATCTTACTGCTAGATTTTGTTACAAATGGGCTAAGAAATAGCTTAATTTGTACTGCCTTCTCTAATATGGAGCATATTACTTGGTTTGATTCTCAACTCCAGGAGAGGAAAAAATGATTTTATGCTGTGTAGGCCAGAGGTAGAGTAAGATCTGGTATAGTTCCCAGCATCTCCCAAAATGTGTTTTCTGATTTTATAGTCATAAACACCCCTGTTTCATATGTTTCTGAGAAAACTATTGTGTATCCCATCCCCTTCCACCCCTCTACTGCTTTGGTAGTAAACGTATATTATAGTTGAATAAGACAAGTTTTAAAATTACTCCTTTTTAATAAAATAATGCCTTTTTTTATTTTAATATTATTATATTCTCTGTTGACGAAATTAACTTTTATGTAATTTACTTTCATTCTTAGAATTTAAGTGTAGAAGTCTTTTATGAAAAAAAAAACTGTTTTGATTACAGTAGCAGCGCATGCCTATATTTCTGTCTCCTCTAAATCCCAAAACAACCATTGTTTTGTGGGATTTTCATTTTTAATTTTATATATCCTTAGGGCATATGTGTATTTTAATGAAAAGTTTTAATGTTCTTACTGTGTATACTATAAGTATACACAAGTTATTGAAATGATAAGAATTGTAAGTATTTTATGTGAACAGATTTATATTCTTTAATGTATATAGATGGCGCACGTGCGTGTGTGTGTGAGTGTGTGTGTGTGTGTGTGTGTGTCTGGTGCTGGCAGCAGCATTCAGTCATCTAGAACTGGAATTACAGATGATTGTAAGCTGCATGTGGATGCTGGGAAGCAAACCTGGGTCTTCTGGAAGAGGACCACTAAGCCGTCTCTTAACTACCTCTCCAGGCCTGTGAATACACATTTGTGTTCGACTCAATTCTAAATGATACTATCTGTATGCCTTATTTAATATTATGTACTTCTCTTTAAATAATTTTCTGTAGAGTACTCTAGCGTATTGAATTTTGTCTTTCTTAAGACAATCTCTTTTGCTCCACACTACCTGCCATTGGTCTTGTCCTTAGCTTATGGATTTCTGATTTATGTTATCATTGATTCCTTCAATTTTACACTGTGAACATATAATTTAGGTGTGTGTATGTGTGTGTGTTTTCCAGGAGTAGAATTTGATAGATCTGTGTCAGTCGAGTCAAATTTGGAGGATATTCTTGCATTTGCAGAAAATGAGATGAGGGAAAATACATTGAGATCCCATCCACTGGCATATAGGTTGTTGATGCTGTAAAACAGCAATCGATTTTCCACCTGTAAACACTCTATTTAGACAGTTTCCTAACATCAAAATTCATAGTTTGTGTAGACTTAGTTTTACTTGTCTTGCCGTGAAATAAAAATGCAGTTACCTTTGTTTATTCTTTATAAGTGTGGGTATAAATGTATGGTATGGAATTCTTAGAGTTAAAGCCAGGAGTAGTTGCTGATAATTAATATCAGTGTATGGTGAAAACTTCCCTCTAATGGAACCATTCGGTCCATTATTAGAAGAAAACATATATTACTTAGTAGTAGGTTTATTATATAATTATTACTATTTGTCTGAAAGTTTGTTTTCCTCTCATTCTGGGTATTGAACCCATGGCCTTGTGCAAGTACACAGCTGCTAAGCTAGCATCCAACTCCCCATTGGTCTCCCTATATCTTAAAATTTTTCTTTGAAAATCTTTTCTATCTGGATATGATGACTTGTGCCTGTAATGCCAGCCGAGACTGAAACAAGAGAATCACAGTGGACTGGAGAGCCTTTGGGTAGCAGTGAGTTCCAGGGATATCTGGGCTATTGAATGACATTCTATCTAAAGAGGCAGGAAGTAAACAACCAGAAGATTTTTTTCCTCAGGAGGTCATTTGGTAATCTAGTATTAGTCTCAGGGGAGTTCAAGTGCAGGACTCTAGGTAATGTGTTAGGAACGGGGACATACATGACAGTTCCTGCTACAGAAATTTATCGGAAATGGAAACTTAGTTCTTTAAAGCATTGTACATACAGACCTGTATGACGAAAGCAAAATTAGAGAATCACATGTTTGGGCTGCATGCTGTAATCCCATTGCTTGTCCCAGAAACATCAGGAGTTCAGTACCAGCCTAGCTACTCGAATGGTAGGTACTCTTTTTCAAAAAAAAGAAAAACCAAAAAACCAAGCTACTTTGTTGTTGGCTATCAGCCGGGTGGATGTCTTCAGGGTGGAGTAAGGAGTTCTGGGACTGAAACACATGTGGAAACCTGCTGAGTTAGAGACGCATGAGCAGTGATTCACCTGTCAGAAACAGTTCATGTAGACAAGTGATTTTAGCCAACTGAGGGAGGAGGGAAAGTGTGACACAATACTGTCCTTAGCAGTCCGGTTCAGCTAGAAAGATAGGCTCGTGATGAATTATGAAGTGACTTGCATGTTACTGGATACATAAAGATGTCATTGGTCCCAGAATCTAAGAAAAGAAAACTCACGTAACATGAAGTTTGCATTCTTTAAAGCATTTGTTGGCAGTTGGGAAGGAGGAAATAACAGCATGGCCTAAGTTTGAGCAATTTTTAATGAATGAACCTAAACACATGTTAATAGACTAGTTTGGGGGTATTTTTAGGACTTCAGGATTGGATTATTGTGAAAATGGGAGCCACAGTAAAGAGAAGGACAGTGCCTTTTGAGTGTTTAAACAAATAAAAGTGTGACACTATTACGTCTAGCCAAGATTCAGCAGCCAGTTGTCATTGCTGACACTCCTTCCTGAGCCCCTAGTGCTTCATTCTTTGAGTTTCTCATATTCTGATACTGACAAACAAAAGCAGTCTTTGTTTCCTAGTCTATCTCTTTGTTCATTTTTTCTTTTTTTTAAACTTGTGTTTCATTAGGAACAATATAAGCAGACATTCCCATCACAAGTAAAGAAACAGGAGTCGTCGAAGAGCCTGAAGAAGGTTATTGCAGCTTTGTCAAATGCAAAAGCAACCTCTAGTTCACCAGCACATCCAAAACAACCAGTAGAAAACAACCACCCTAATCCATTTCTGACAAATGCACTTTTAGGTAATCACCAACCAAATGGGGTTATTCAAAGTGTCATTCAAGAAGCTCCTTTAGCACTTACTACCAAAACTAAAATACAGAGTAAGATTAGCGAAAACGTCGCCAGTAGCAGCCCATTTTCCTCACCTGTCAACTTGAGCACAGGTGGGAGAAGACCCGGCAATCAGACTCCTGTCCTGCCCTCTGCCTCTCCCATTGTGCACAGTCACGGGAAGGAGAAAGTGGTGAGCAATAATGCCACACCATTGAAAACACAGCATCACTCTCATCCCGCAAAGTCCTTGGTGGAACAGTTTAGAGGCGCGGATTCAGACATTCCCAGTAGTAAAGACTCCGAAGATTCAAATGAAGATGAGGAGGATGATGAGGAAGAAGATGAAGAGGATGATGATGATGATGAGTCTGATGACAGTCAATCAGGTTATTTTCCGTTTTAAAATTTAAAGTTTATTTCTAAGTATATGCCAAAGCATTTGAAAAAAATGTTAATTTATAATCCTGAAATCATTGTCATTCACTGTTTTTTAGAGTTGATAAAATATGAAAGTGATTGATATTGGAATTCTAAGTTAAATCTTGGCTTGTCATTCACCTGGATTGAAATGACTAAATTTAAAGTGGGTGTTATGATGCATGAATCAAACAGTTTTATCAGTTTGCTAAATTTTCATTTCATTCAGAACCACTTATCCACAGTACAATTGTTATTCTCTGAAAAAATCAGTTTTGGCCAGGTGGTGGTGGCATATGCCTTTAACACTATGGGATGTGGGAGCAGACAGATCTTTTGAGTTCAATACAGAGAAACTCTTTTAAAAACCAAAATAACAACAACAACAACTATAATAATTCTGAGCAAAACATAGTGGTTTATGCTTTTAATACCAGCACTGCCAGGGGAGCGGGGCAGAGGCAGGTGAATCTTTGCATTTGAGGCCAGCCTGGTCTATAGAGCAAGTTTGAAGACAGCCACTGCTATGTAGAGGAACCCTGTCTCGGGGAGGGAGGACCATTCGTTTTATTGAGAATTTTATTCAGTATATTTTGAATATAGTCACCCTGTCCCTTCCCTTCTCCCCAACTAAAAAGTTGTCTTTTATCCATATGAAAGCCAATTTTTGCTGTCTAAATATTCTTTAATGTAGTTTATTCTCCTGGAAAGTATTAAAACATTATGGGATATTTCCAGGGTCATTCAAAAAGAACCAAAACATTAAGTCCTTTTTGATACCAGAATTTACTAAGTAATATGGGGTCATTAAATTAAGCTTTTATTAAATAAATCTGCATTTACTCTGTAGTATTTTATTTCTTTCTTTCATTTAAAAGAAACTTAAACACATAAAATGCAAGACAAATGAACATTTAAATAGAGATTACATAAATATATTTGTATATATGTTTCTATTTGGATTTGTTACTGCTCAGCAAGAAATATTTCTATAACCCCTGTGAATAGGAAAATAGTCATTATACAATCTAATGTCCTGATAATATTAAATCCTGAAAGGTGCTGACTGTCTTTAGTCTGAGCTTTCAAAAACTAAGTTTTATGGAACTCCAATGCAGTTAGAACACCCACAGCGAGGACGGCCATCTGGACGCTGTCCTGTGCATCTTTATGGTATTGTTCTGTGTTTATCTAGAGTTTAATCCGTCCTTGTATGTTCCATGTCCAGAGGAGTATTACTAACATGAATTAACATACTGGCCTTCACTCCAGCCAGTCTTTTGTCCACCACAGTTCTTTCTGTGAGCACAGTTTGTGAATCGTGAGAAGCCTGGTGGTGTTAAACTAGTTATAAAAGCAGAACATCAAACCGAAATCCCTCCCTAAAAATTGTGTTCTTTTGTGCCAAATCGCAAATGACAGACTGATTCCTAGGTAGTGAGTTTAGCACAGGGGGCTCTGCAGACACTGGCACCTATCAGTTTGTTTGCTCAACAATATCCCCTTATTTTATCTAAGATTCTCTATTAACTTGAAATTAATCTTGAAAGCA
Source organism: Dicrostonyx torquatus (assembly GCA_028555095.1). Lineage (NCBI taxonomy): Eukaryota > Metazoa > Chordata > Mammalia > Rodentia > Cricetidae > Dicrostonyx > Dicrostonyx torquatus. The sequence goes on from JAQHUG010000108.1 coordinate 1,999,506, forward strand.
TTAAGCTGAATTGAAATGTGAATAGTGTCAAGTGGGAACTATTTCGTGATTCAGATAGCAAGTAAAACTGATCTTTTTAAGAGAAGTTTGCAGAGCCATCGTCTTCATACACTTGATTCAAATAGCTTATAAGATGCTAATTTTAACATTTACACTTAGTCTTGGGAAATTGCTTCCTCGAATTCTCAGTTGCAAACACTGTTTCTGAACTACTCCCTTTAGGTGCAAGCTGCAAGTTATTGATTGTGACTTAGTTGTAATATCCAAGTGCTTCTTTACTTCCCAGAATCAGATAGTAATTCAGAATCAGATACAGAAGGCTCAGAAGACGACGATGAGAAAGACCAGGAGGAATCAGATAGTGACACTGAAGGAGAGAAAACTGCCACGAACCTGAACCAGACAAGCTCCTCTGCCAAAAGCCCTCCCATCAATCTCACAGCTCACTCCACACCTCACAGCCTCCACACAGGAGGTGCCCCAGGCTCCGCTCCTGCTGCCCTGTGCTCTGAGTCCCAGTCTCCTGCTTTTCTTGGCACTTCTTCTTCCACACTCACTTCAAGTCCACACTCTGGTACCTACAGTTTATTTTTATCGATGTAAAGTCAAGTCAGACTGCAGCAAGGATTGCTAGTTGCACAGTTTTCAGATGATCTCATTGTAATCAAGTATTGCATCTAGATTTTAGATTGCCTAAGTAAAAAAAAAACGTGTATTTTAAAAAGATTTAATCTATTGTCTGATACTTTAATTTTTTTCCCCTATGGTTTTTAATTGATGATCCGTCTTGATTTTGAATCCTTTTTGTTTTAGTTTCTGCTTTTTTTCTTTTTGTTTTTTTGAATGAGCAGCATTCTTAGTCCATATCATACTATATTTTTACGTATTTTTTTTATAAATGTCTAGGCATTTTCATTTTAAAAGATCCCCCATTTAACAGTCCAAAGCTACTGATCTCATTCAATAACTAAGAAAATATGGGTTTATATAGTACAATATTTCGCTATTGTTCTAATTAATTTACTTTCTTTGGCACTTTCTAAATTTTTATTTCAACAAATAAGCATGATGTCCGACTAATTTTATACTTATGTGTAGTTGTCTTAAAAATTTACTTATAAGCATAGTCCTTTTTTGTGCAGTTGCGATTAATTAAAGGCATGGTACTGTTTTGGGCCATGGATATACATATGCACACAGAAATTAAATTCTCTTTCAGTATTTGAGCCAACCGTTAGTATTTGTAGCATCTATCTTAAAAAAAAAAAAAAAGCAAAACTAGACTTTCAAAGAAGAGAAAGAATTGGTTTTTGAACCCTATCAGCTGCTTCCTTCCTGATTGTCGCTTCTACTCATGACAGGAGCTAAGCTATGCACTGCTCTGTTCAAGAGAAAGCCTACTGTCTGTCATTAGGTCCCAAGAGTGAATCACTTCTGTCTTATGTAGTGTGCTTTGTTTAAAAGAAATTTAGAAATAATGCAGTTTTCATAAATATACCAATAATCTGTCATGTAGTCATTTTCAAAGATAAATTTCTGAACTATCAGAAAACTCTGATGTGTACATTTGTATATTTCATGTCCTGGTTGGCTTTTCTTTAAGGTACATCCAAGAGAAGAAGAGTGACGGATGAACGCGAGCTGCGTGTGCCTCTGGAATACGGGTATGCCACACAAGGCCCTCCTCCATTAGTTCACGCATGTTTCATATGGGCTTCATTTCCTGTTCTCTCCTCTCTACAAAGTTATTGATTAGAATAGAAGAGCTGTAGCAAAGGGCAAAATGTTGATTCAGCAGAAAACTGAAAGTGCACCTAATTTCACATGAAGGGAAGGAAGTGCTACAGCGTTTGATGGGTTCATGTTACTGGAATGAACCAACAGCCAGTCACATGTCAAGGAGCCAGAATAAAACTATCAGAAGGCTTTGCCAAGACAGAAGTCAAGGACAGGGGAAGATGTCATGGGTAAAGGCCAGAGTTCTCAAGGAGAGATTGGTTTACCTGATTCTAGTTCTAGGTAACAGTTTAGACTGGGGTTCAGGGCCCCAGACATAGAGAGGCATTTGTGTGCTCTTCACACGTGAGCTTTCTGCTATTGCAAGAAATAACTGTGTGCATTGATGAGTTACTCAGATGTTTAAGCCCTCAATGTAACTCTAGGTGTGATTTCTATAAGACTTGATAGTTTAATGTTTCCAAGTCTTTAATTTTCTAGATGAATCAGTTAGCTTAGAATCTAAATCATTTTAGTAATAAGTATATTTGGATTATATGATTACGTTTATACTTTATTTTTTAATCTTTTCTGAAGAGCATGTGTACTTTTTCCAACTTTTTAAAAAAGTTTTCTTAATAAAATCAAGTGTCCTGTGATGTTCACTTCTGTTATATGTAGCTGGCAGAGAGAGCCAAGAGTAAGAAACTTTGGTGGGCGCCTTCAAGGAGAAGTGGCATATTATGCTCCATGTGGAAAGAAGCTTAGGCAGTACCCTGAAGTGATAAAGGTAAATACTGTTCTCCATGTCGCATACATTTGGTTCTGATAAAGCATTTTAATGCAGAGGGAAAATGCACTTCTTTCTCAGATGAGGTTCATTGGTACAAAACATTCTCTTGTTTGGGTCTAATGTGCTTAACCTAAATTGCTCACCTAAATACAGCTTCTTTATGGAAAATGCAAGACATGTCTTGAAAGCTAACTGCACATCAAAGATGGATTGTAATTATTAAAACCTGAAGTGGAAAAACGTGATTTTTTTTTTCACTGTCTCAGCAAAAGTGGAGAGTTACTATCTCAAAGGGCAATTTCAGCTTCAGTGCAAAATTGACTGGGTGGCGTCTATGAAGCCTGAGCAGACCATAGGACCTTTTTTTTTTTTTTTCGAGACAGGGTTCCTCTGTGGCTTTGGAGTCTGCGCTGGAACTAGCTCTTGCCTGGCTAGTTCAGTGTTTTAAATAAATTCCTTACACACTAGTTCAAATTTTTAGTCACAACATTTTGGAAGGCAAAAATTATTAGAAATTCTTATTTTTAATCTTTAGTTCATGTTTCAGGTCTTATAACAAAATCATCTTGATATATTTTTTGAAATTCGATAGACTTTTGTTCTGAGAGGAAAGTTAATTGCTATTCAATACATGAAGTATTTTTGTATTGTATCAATAATAATTAGACTTAATCTATAAAGCCTCATTACACAGAGTAGAGCGTTCCTTGATATTCATTCACTTTTTATTAAACATACTCAGTGTTCTTGCAAATGCCTTGTGTCTTATTATGATCAATTCCAGTTAGGAACTTAGATGAGGTCTTAGAGCTGCAGCATGCTGAGTGACAACATTTCAGAATGCACAGTCACGATAACAGAACGTTGATGCCACTCTTCAGTTCAGAAAAATTAGTAAGTTCAGTTTATTTCAAGGTACTTTTAGAGAGCTATGATTAAAAGTACCAAAGAAAATGTTTTACTTAAAGGATTAGAAATATTCATGCTTTCAAAATTCTTATAGGTACAACATATATATGTTTGAGCATAGTAATAATTAAAAAGTTATACAATTATGTAAGAATTTTCTGTGAAAATTAACAGGGTATTTTTTTATTAGAGTAACTGACATAGAAGAATTTTATGCTTTTAGTGTTGAAAACAAACAACAATCTAAGTCTGAAGCTGTCTGTACCACTTCTTAGGCTTGACCTAGTCGGCCCATCTGGCCTTACACTTCAGACATGGAATTCCTTATTGGCTTGATGCTATATAGTTGTAAACTTTCACAAAGGACTTGATCTTTGACCTTTTGGTGGTTTTCTTCTTGTCTATGGTGGTCACCATTGGGATTGTTGTTAATTCCATCCACTATGGCATATCATGGAGAAGGTCTGAGGTACGATCACCATGATGAAGGCTTTGCCCTGGAGGAGCATCCAGCCAGGACAAACCACACTTTCCCACATTTCCCCAACTTTTCCAATTCAGCAGCAGCCAGGCAAGCACAGAACAGAAAAAACATTTGATTGCTAAATTTCTGCAGCTTTATAAGATGCCGTTTATTGTCACACAATAAAGTTTTCTCTGTGTATAAAATATTTCTAACTTTATATAAATTGTGTAAAAGTTTGATGTCTAAGCATCTGTTAAAAACAAAACTTTATACAGCAAAAGGAGCCTAGCTGGTGTGGTGTTGCATGTCTGCAGTAGCAGCAGCGGATGGGAAAGGAGGGGAGATTGTAAAGTTGAGACCTTCCTGGTCTGCATGTTGGGTCTTAGTTTTAAAATATAACAACAGCAAAAATCCAAAAAGGAGAAAAAAAACATTAGTATATCAAACTTGATAATGGCTTTAATTGTTCATTGTAGAATAGATTGTTTCATTATTCTCTTTTGTATTTTTCTATGTTCTAAAATTTACTTGAATCAAGTACTGTAAGTGTTACAGCTCTGAAGGGAAGCAAGACAACAAGGTGTCTTGACTTGTTGGGAACTCAGGCTATACCAAGAGCTGCAAAAGGACAGCTCTGGAAGCTGGGTCCTGACTTACTGAGAAGTCAGGCTATACTTGAAGCTGGGTGTAGTGGGGGATGTAGTAATCCTGCTCCTCTCTCTGGAGAGCCTATACTGCTGAGCTTTCCTCTGTTCCCCTAAGGGAACATCCTAGCAGAGACACCCGCTTCTTCTGCTGTTTCTTTTTCTCCTTCACTCAGCTAAAGAGGAAGCCCTTGCAGAAATGTAGCAGTCGCTTTCTTCTGGGGCGAAAAGCTACTGTTTTATGCTCAGCCCTTCTAAGGGAACAGCCAAAGATGAGCTTTACCCAAAACTCTTTTAAGAAAGAGATTTATTTTGGTAGGAAGAGTCCAGGAAAGGTACTGCCTCTGGCTGTGTGGAAAAGGACAGCTTGTACCTGAACTGGCAGGGAAACTTATATTAGGAAGTTTTCTTAAGGAGAAGATTTTCTGCTCCAAGATTGCTTAGTTTTGTTTATTAGGAGCAGAGTTGGCTCTGGAGTCAGGGCCGAATTGTGTTTCTTTTACTGGCCTTTTTTTAACCTTTGGCTCTAGTTTTGGGGCCAGGGCATATTTCTTTCACAGGCTCTGGTTCCTGGGCCAAAGTGTATGTTTCTTAGGTTCTTGGTTCAGGTCTAAAGTGTTTATTCACTGGCTTTGGGTTCAGGGTCAGGGTGTTAGATTTCATTCTCAGGGATTGGTTGGTTCTTTGGCTGACCCTTTTGCCCTGCAAGTACATAATTTGGATGACAATTTTTGTTTTGTTTTTAAAATAATACCTCTCTACTTTGTAATGCAATGAAACTAAGAATTTCTTTATTTTTCAAATGCAGGAAAATTGAACAAAAAGAATTCAGGTGCTGTGTATATAATACATATATTTGCTGTTTAAAAGAGAAAATGCTTTTTTTGTACAAATGTATTGTCATTTTTAACTCAAATTGATAGCTTTCCTTGAGAATATAGTTTCTACATCACATCTTCATTCTTCCTTTTATGATATGCTAGGAGAACATCAATTTTTCATTCTAATTTTACTTAAAGCAGAAAAATAATAAAATTATTCCAAAAATCTTATCAGATAGATTAAAATTTAGGAGATAATTTCTTCCAGAAGGTAATGTTTGAAGTGATAAAAACATTTTCTAAAAATTATCCATTTTATTCAGTATTTAGGAGCTTATGATAGTAATTATGTGTATATTTGGTGATAGCAAACATTGGTTGAAATTAGTGTTTGTTTCATTACAAGATGAAAAGTGAGAACCATTTCATGGGTGTCATAGTTTAGGTGAAGAAAAACAGTGTCATGGTTATCTTTAACAACTAAAGCAGACACCCTTAATTCAAGAACAGAGGCTCTAGAAGGAAAGAGGCCAACAAAACCTGCATTCATGAAGAGTTTTTTTTTTGTTGTTTGTTTGAATTCACAGACATGGTGAGAGCTTTGTAGTATCAGCGAATGGCCAGCATTGCTGCTAGCTTGATTTCAAATGCTCTCATAATTTCCATAAAAATCCCTCATCTGGCAGTACTCTGCAGGCCATGCTCTGTCAGCCGCCTGTCTACTGGATCTCTGCTCCTATGGCCTCTTGGCAGCTCTGTGGAAAGGATGCGAATAGATTTGTCTTTCAGAATTCTGTTCCATTGCATCATAAAAAGCTTGTTGATCCTAATGTTTGTCATCATTTTTATTTTATTTCACTGTTTTGGTTACCATTGTAATAGAAAATATGTCTGTGCTGTCTTGATTTTGGTAAGTTTGAGAGTACTGTTTTTTTTTTTTTAAATCCACATTGGCCATAGGAATACAGAAAGGCACCCTAGTGAGTAGTCGTTAATGACCGAGGTTGTTTTGAAGTGTCTGATAAGCCTTACATGACTTCTAATGGGGAAACTATTTAATTAACCTTAAAAAAAATCATTTCATATTCTTCACCATGTAATTTCAAGGAGATTTCCCCAAAGAGGAGGGTAAAGGAAGGAAAGATAGACAGAGGAGGAGTTACACACCATTCAAAAACTTTCTGAGATTATTATTATTTTTTTTAAGGATTCCGTTTAGTGGCATTATGCCATTAGAAAAGTAATATGCTTCTTTCATAAAATAACCTTTTTAAAGTCACTTTGTAAATATTTATGAGAAATAATGTTTCCAAATTATTTTCAAAGGCATTTTTTCTTTTTTGCTCACAAAGGACATTTGTGAACATGCCTGTTACTGTAGAAATGAAGTTGAAATTCTAAATTTGAAGAAAAACTAAAATAAATGTAGCTCCCAGATAGTACATTACTGTAGGAGTTACAAAGAACTGTGTTACTTGGTGAATTTCCTGTCGATCTGTTGCTGTCCAGCTACAATGGAAGAACTTTTCTGGTGAAGAATAAATGGAGCAATCATAATTTGGCAGCATGTGGTCTCTGCATGGTTGTAGTGCTGCTGATTATTTTAAATTAGGTAAAGAAATCAAAGGTTGGGAGTCAACAACCAGAGTTCTACGCCAGCTCTGCTGTTAACTGCCGCACCTGTGCAACCTAGCTCTGGCACATACGCACTCTGGGAACATGGACGGTCAGCACGGACAGGGAGGGAGCCTGCAAGTTCATGGCTTTCATTTACCAGGTAGGATTTTAGTGGCTAAGTGAGCCCCGTACCAGACAGCCTACAATGTGAGTGTGTAGCTTCTGAAGGTCTGTGAGTCCCTGCTTTTTTTTCGTCAATTTTTTTATTTTTTGAACTAACACAGAAGTTGCTTAGTTCTCTAAAGATGTGATCTTCAGTTGGACAGCATAATCAACATTGTGGAGATAGTTGTGTCAAACCACACCTTTCTCCACCTTGTGTCATGAGAAAGTTATTCTTGGTTTTTTATATTTTAAATACTACCGAAAATAGTGTGTGGCACTAATGAGTTGTGTAACTGGAGAGACTGACTTCCCAGTGCCTTCGTGTGAAGTGCAGCAAGCTCTCTGTGCTGCTCTGGAGGTCGAAGGCAATGCGAAGTAGACCCCAGGCCTAGGAAAACCAACAGAATTCCACTTTTCTTCATGTTAATTTTAACATTTTTATTAAGTTGTAGGATGTTCAAATGTTTGTAAAAGTGTTTGATACATATGCTTTGTCATGCCCTATGATTTTTTTAAAAGACTTCTAATCCTTGTAACTCAGCATCTTATGTCACTTGGGAGCAGTATGGCTTACTTAATTTTCTTACCTCAAATGGACCTGTGCCTCACCAGGTCTTTCATATCCCCGGCTCAGCAGTGCACAGTACTTGCTGCTTTGCAGAGGAACTGGGCTCAGGTCCCAGCCACAGATGACTCATGGTCCAGAGGATCCATACAACTTGGTTTACCCAAGTTCCAAGGGATCCAGCACCTTCTTGTGCCTCTGAGCACCAGGCATGTATACAGTTCACTTACATAGAGACAGGCAAAACGTTTATGAACATGAAATAAAAATAAGTAAAAAAAAATTTTTTTAATGAGTCATTGTCTTTTAGGTATGACATTCCGAAACATTTCTTTGAGCTGTCAGATAGTAAGACGCAAAGCACACTATCAGAAGGGCGTTGGCTTTAATTTTGTTGCTGTTGTTGTTTTAATGGCAACTTTATGTTTAGACTGTTAATTTTACTAGAAAATATTTTGTGAAAATCTGTTTGGTGAATAATCTAAGACTAAGAGATCTTGTTACAACAAATGCATTAATCTACTTCAACGTCAACGAGTTATTTTACTTCCAAGAGACAGGGATGTTAGAGAAAGATCCCATCCCAAGTTCTAGGCCAAAGCAAGACTACATAGTAAGACCCTGTCTTAAATTAAAAAAAAGAAAAGAGAAGAAAAGAAGTATGCCTTATTCATTTCAAAGTGCTGGTCTTTCAAGTGGTAACTTGGAAAATCAGCCATTAGAGGAATGGAATTGTAGCTCCCAGCACCCCCATGACACTCACACTGAGAAAAGTGATCCACTTAGGTAAGTCAGCCGCCTATACACATTTACTGCTAGCACACACTCTCAAAGCTCAGTTGAGATGTAAGAGTGCATCCATGACTATGTAAGTGTGATGATTCCTGCTTGGTTTTCTGGTTGGCTTCAGGCTTCCCTTTTCATATCCAGGTAGTCTTCAGCTTTTGTTCTTTCTCCTGTAAGATGTAAGCTTTTGCTGTTTTCTCTGGTTCTAGTCCCCTTCCCAGTTCTAGGGTCTCATTATGTGTGTATGATTCATTGAGACAGTTTCCTGCCCTGACTGCTAAAGCTTTCAGCTCATCACTCTTGGTGATGTGGCACCGAGTCACCCACACTGGAGTAGCCTGAGCCTGAGGTTTATCATTACAAACACTGTTGCTTTGGAGCTGGGGATGGCTCCACAGAAGGAGCATCGACTGCTCTTGCAGATACCGGTGGTGGCCACAGCCACTTGTTGAGTTCTAGGGGTCCAGTGCTCTTTCTGGACTCTGCAGATACCATATGTGGTGCCCATGCATCCAGTCAGACAAAACACCCATACGTACACATTTAAAACCTCATTTTTGTTTAATGTGTGAGGGTGCCAGGTCCCCTGGAACTGGAGTTGCAAACAGTTGTGTGCTGCTGTGTGGGTGCTGGGAATTGAACTCAAGTCTTCTGGAAGAGTAATCAGTGCTCTTAACTGCTGAGTCATCTCTCCAGCCCCTAAAAAAATATTTTTTAAAACTTTCTTCTGGACTGGAGAGATGACTTAGTAGGGGCAGGAACTGAGGAACCCAGGTCATGGTGGTTGAAGGGAACAGGTTCCATGAAGTTGTTTCTGATTACCACACAGAGACACATTTATAAGTAATAAAAATTTAAAAGTTTTAAAAATTCTGTATCTTTTCTTTCAGTGAAGCAATTCTACATCACCTGTTCCAGATAACACATAGAGACTCTAACTTTTAAAAAAAGTTAGAAAAACTTTGCAATGTTACAGTATAGTTTCCCTTATCTCATATTTCCATTTTTATGTTACTAAATTTGTTCAGTCTTCTTAAATAAAATGTAAAAGAATATAAATTAGTAACCCTTCAAAAAAGGTATAAAATAGTAAACATAATCTTTGATCATCTTCATAATGTTTCTTTTTTTTAAAAAAAAAGATTGTTTTATTTATTATGTATACAGTGTTCTATCTGCATGTATGACTCCAGGCCAGAAGAGGGCACCAGATCTCATTACTGATGGTTGTGAGCCACCATGTGGTTTCTGGGAATTGAACTCGGAACCTGTGGAAAAGCAGTCAGTGCTCTTAGCCATCTCTCCAGCCTCCCCATAATGTTTCTTTTTATATGTGTGCCAGATGTGGAGGCAGGGGTAGGCAGACCTCTGTGAATTCAAGGCCATTCTGGTCTACATAAAAAGGTTCAGAACAGCCAGGGCTAACTTAGAGAAACCTTATCTCCAAAAAAAAAAATTTTTTTTTCTCCTAATGCTGGGGAACCAAGCCAGGTTTTCAAAATTTACTTTTTATCATATAATTTCTGACTCATAAGAGTTAGTCAAGTGTTATGAATTACGTCTAGTTAGAGCCAGACCATATGTCCCTACCTGCAAATAATTTGGCTACTTAAGGAATTAAAGCTGTAGTATAAGCCTGAGATTTCCTAAATCCAGGAGTTAGATAACATTATGTCTAATACAATATATGTAGTCCCTTCTACAAGTACCAGAAATGCCATGAGCACAAATGTAAATCATAAAGTCACTACTGTCTGGTAAGTTTCAAGCACCAAAATACTCTGCTGACAGCAGGAAATTTTCCTGTGTAAATTTTATATAGTAGAAGTACTATATAAAAATCACATTTAATATGAAGAGGTACTCATTCAAGACCCTCAATAGTGGCATGAAGCATGCAGATTTGTTTAAATACTCCTGTGCGCTCTTGTCACTCAGTCACAAATTTCACTTTTTTTTAAATCAGCATGTGTGATATGTGCTTATTTGGTGTCTAAAATCATAACAGAAAGAGGGGAAAACTATTTAAACTTTGTTTGACAGTAAGCACAGTATACTCCATCCTGTCTGTGCTGACAGTTTTCTTATGAAGTCACGTGTGACCCGAAATGTACTCAGTGCAACTGTTGATTCTGTTGACTCTATCTTAATCTATAGAGAAAACAATATTACTTCAAAATCAATATAAAAGTTAGTTTAGCATACACATCACTGACAAGCTAGTATTAGATTTTTACTGTTAGCAAACAGATGTGAAATACATGCACTAATTTTTTTTTCCAAGACAGGGTTTTTCAGTATTTCTGGAGCTAATCCGAAATTCGCGCTGTAGACCAGGCTGGCCTTGAACTCACAGAGATCCACTTGCCTCTTCCTCACAAGTGCTGGGATTAAAGGCATATGCCACCACTACTGCCCAGCATACACTAATTTTTTAATCACAAGTTTGGCTTGATATAGTCCTAAAAGTTGTGATCAGTCACTCATTAGCTTATATATACTTATATATCAAAAGCTATAAGAACATCTTAACCTAAAAGTGTGACAGTTCTTTTCAAATTGAATCATAGTTTTCTTCCTTGCTTTCTCGGTACCTCTAAAACCCACTGCCGGATGACTTAGAAATGTTATGAAGATCAAATTCAGAGTGCCTGAGCACAATAGGGTTTCGCTGTCTTCTGTCCTTTTTAGCAAGCATATTTGTAATTCACAGCTTTCATCATTGGATTCACAAGGCTGCTTTTTTTGTTGTTGTGCTTTCAAATGTCAGTGTTCATTACAATTTTCAGTTGTTAAATTTTCTGTTTTTTTTTTTTAGATCAATTGCCAAACAAGGCTGATGAATTCAGATTGATATACCTTTTAAAGTCTACTTAATTTTCCTGTATTATTGGTTAAGCTTGTCATAATTTATTTGTTGAAGAGGCCAAATCATTTCTTGATTTCCTTCTGCCTGGGTTTTGCATGTATTTTAAAGAGATGTGTCTTTTCCAGTCTTGCCTTTAAAAGTTAGGGTGATTAAATCTTGAATTTTGATCAAGTCCAGGATTACCTGGGGGTAGGAATAAGATTAGAGGTGATGTGAGCCTCCCATTAGGAGGCTGGAGTTGGCCTGTTTGTCTCATTTCTGATGAAATGCATCCCATTCACAGGCAACTCTACTTCATTAGCTATAATATTCATTTAAGAAAGAAGTTTATCTGGTATCTGGTGACCTAATGTTTTTGGTGAAATATCAACACTCAAGAATAACCCCTAGGGTTGTTCCCACACAGCTGATCCTTTCACATGTCTGCCAACGTTGTGACAGTTGTATTCAGCAGTGATGATTATGTTTGGTCTCTCTGTATGCGTGTAGACACAGATACAGAACTGTCTGTGTACTTAATGAAGGAAGAAATAATTTGACTAAGAATATTAAAGATTTACCATAGAAAAATTACTAAATCTAGTTTTTAAAATTAAATTTTATATCAGCTTTATAAATTTAAAAAGAAAACTTTTGCTTTACCTAGAATTTTCTGTTATGTTGACCCCTTATTTTTAATGTATTTGTGACATTTATTTCTGTAATTTTTTAATTAACAGGAAATGCAGTGGTGTCTTTTGAAAGAAGAGGATGTCATTCCTCGTATCAGGGCAATGGAAGGCCGAAGAGGAAGACCACCCAATCCAGATAGACCAAGAGCAAGAGAGGAGTCGAGGATGAAACGCCGGAAGGGCCGCCCTCCCAATGTCGGCAGTGCAGAGTTCCTAGACAGCACAGATGCGAAGTTACTAAGGAAACTGCAGGCTCAAGGTGAGAAGCACTTGTCACTAGCAGTTGCACAGAAACCCAACAGTCATCCTTCTTATACTTTTGACTTGGAAGTGGTTGACACTGCTCTCAAATACAGAGTTCTCTGAATCTGTAACCATTTCTCAATAATTGTCCTGTGTGCTACAGTTAAAGAGGCTTGTACAGTTTGGAGCAGCTAGCCCTTGGCATGTGCTCTAAAGGTGTCCCAGCCTGGGATTCTCCTTGTTACAGCTCCCAATTCCTTGAAGTGTACATGAGAATAACTCCAAAATCTATGCATCTGTAGGTAAATTTTCAGCCGGAGAACTCCACTTACTGGTAACTAACCCAACCCAAGTGCTTTAGTTTGCAGTTACCTGAAGTCTGGGTATGCAATTCCAGGATGCTGAAATGGTCGGTGTGTTTTAGAAAGTGTGACAAGGGCACCAGAAAGCAGATTTATTAAGGTCACAGTACTCATATTGATTCGAAATGTACTTATCATTCAGAATTTCACGTAAAGTTCCTCGGAGCTGTTCCTTATACACAGAAAGACTAAGACAGAACAGTTGTTCTGTTGTGGAGTCTCAGCTACTTTGTACAGAAGTGAAACCTCTTTAGACTGTCTTGAGCATTTCATCTTGTGTAAATATTGTGAATTTGTAACTGATGGCTTAAATTTTTATTCATTAAAATTATAGTTAAAAGTCTACCAGAATTTTATGTCATTTCAAGAATGTTTTATCTCTAAATATAAAACCTAGAGAAACATCCAAAATGTATTTCTGCTCATTGTAAATAAATTGTAACCATAGGAAAAATCTCATGGAACAAAATCCTTGAAAAGAAAGCTCTTATTCTTTGTCATCAGTGGAGTGACAACAGTTTCTGTTACTCTCTCGAAATGTGTACACATGTCCACATTCCAGCTTCACCTACATGTGTTTGTTCGTTTCTAAAACAGGCTCCCGTGTATACCTTATTCAGCTTAAATGTCATCTTTCTGCAACTAGGAGCCAGCCTTCCAGTTGCTCAGCAGTCAGGGATGCCATGTGTTTCTTTACCATTCTCGTTAGAACATCATTCTCTTTTAATGTAGCTTTACCATCACAAACAACAATAATAATAATAAACATGTTAAACATTTATAAGTATTTATTTTACGTAGATCACATCAGTTGTTCATTTTTAGGTGAATCAGCAGTCAGATACTGTTTCTAAAATGGTTGGTCCAGTTCGTACTTCATCCTCTCGCATTATGTAACCACTGACTAGCATCTAACAGTATAGCTTTAGTCTTTCTCTGCTTTAACATAGTCTATTTTTTATGTTATTTTTTATCTTAATATTTTCATCTTCCTAATAGTTTAGTGAAGAGTAAAAGCAAAACAGTAAATATAAATAGCAGTTGAATTTTAAAAATTATTTTATTGTTGTTTTTATGTTTTAGGGGGTTATTTGTTTTTTATTTTTTCAAGACAGGACTTTTTTGGGTAGCCTGGCTGTCCTGGAACTAACTCTGTAGACCAGACTGGCCTCAGTCTCACAGAGATCTGCCTGCTCTTGCCCCTGCCTTCTGAATGCTGGGATTAAAGGTATGCACCACCACACCCAGCTTTAGTTTAAAGTTTTTAAAATTGCATTTTCAATATTGTTTTTCCGGTGTGTGTGTGTGTGTGTGTGTGTGTGTGTGTGTGTGTGTGCACACATGTGTGTATGTATTCAAATATGACAGCACATGTGTGGAAGTCAGAAGAGAGCTTGCTTGAGTCAGTCCTTTCCTTCCACCACGTAGGACCTGGGGATAAACACAGGTTGTCAGTCTTGCTAGGAACTCCCTTCACCTGAGCCATCTTGCTGGCCGTGAATAATAGAAATTATTATCTATAAAGCCATGATTCTTATGAGACTTGTGTAAAAGTAGCTGCATTGTATTTATAATGAGTGCTTGAAGTGAACTGGTAGCCAAAATGTCTTTTTTTTTGTATGTTTTCATTATTAATACACTTATCCTTATGTACTATCTATATAGAACATTGAAATTTGAAAAATTAGGAGCTAGAGAGATGGCTCAGAGTTTAGGATACCTGGATGCTCTTCCAGAAGTCATGAGTTCAATTCCCAGCAACCATATGGCGGCTCACAACCATCCATAATGAGATCTGGTACCCTCTTCTGGTGTGCATACTTGCATGCAAACAAAACACTATATACATAATAAGCAAACAAAAAATGAATATTTAAAATGAATGAATGAATAAATAAATTTGAAATGTTAGCTCTGTTGAAGCAAAGAAACTAATTGTTCTTCTTTTATCCAGAATTTTATTCTTCTAGATTTCAAATTTATTTTAGTTCATGACATGTTTGTCTTTGATTATAATAATAGGGCTTTATTCACTCAGTCCTTAGTGTGTGTGTGAGTGTGTGTGTGTGTATGTGTATTCTCTACATGAAGCAATCAGTTAGTGTTTTCTTTTTACACTTATTAATTTATTAAGAATAGGATACAGTTGTGTCACCACACCTTGTGGAGGTCACAGGACAAATAGCAGGTAATGGTTCTTTCCTTTCACCATGTAGTTACTTGGGATCAAATTCAGGTCACCAGCTTGGCAGTAACAGTCCTCATACACTGAGCATCTCCCTTGCCACCGCACTCAATATTTAACAATAAATGGTTACTATGTTTGGGCTAACAAGATAACTCAATGGGTAAAGTTACTTCCAGTCCAGGCCTTGTGATCTGAGCTTTGTCCCTGGGACCCCCACATCGAGGTGGGAGGTGTAAAATGGTTCCATCAACTTGTCCTCTGACCTCTGCATATCTGCCGTGGCCCATGCACCTACGTACATGTGCACACAATAATATATAAGTAAATAATAGTTTTACATTTATAAGTGTATGAATTTGTTGTGTCCTCCTTTTGTAGAGATTAAGCAACAGCGAATAATTTTAATACAGTTTTAAAAATTTCAGACAGCTTAAAGGGGTTATTTGAGAGGAGTCTAGAAGTCCCTGTTACATATTACTATTCTACTAGAATTAAAGTTTGCTGAAAATTTGATTACGTTTGCAGAATCGTTAAGAATATGATAAGTGCATGTTTGAACATATTTTCAAACACAGTAAAACTGAGTGAGCTCTGAGTTATCAGAAAATAAAGTTTAAAATCTGACACTGGATATAATAGTGGCTCTAAGTGCGTGTAAATAAAACCTGTGTGTTAATTGACTGACTTTAATACCTCAAGTTGTGTACAGCATAAAATAGCAGCTGACACTGGGTGTCACAGAGTTGGAGATGTGGGAAGACAGAGCTTTCCCCAGTGACTTCTAAGAAGGCGTGCTCAGCTTCCTGGCACCTTCAGATTTAGTCATGCTGCAAACAAAGGACATGTGTCTAAAAGGTCACACTAATTCTATGAGTTTATTTGAGACTAAGCACTTATCTTTGAAATTAAGGCAGACATTTAAAAAATTTAGCATCTATTTTTTGGGCAAATTATTTGTTTTCATTATGACATTTTCAGGATTTATGAAATCCATGCTTGTATTAGAGAAAAAATTTAGCTTAAGTAACTTTTTAGGAAACTGTTTTCTAAATCACATCGGCTTTTCTACTTAAAACAAAGTTTAGCCTTTAAATCAGAGTTTAACAAAAACAAAAAACCCACATTCAATTCTTTTTTTTTTTTTTGGTTTTTCGATTTAGTCATGATGCAAACAAAGGACATGTGTGACAGGGTTTCTCTGTGGCTTTGGAGCCTGTCCTGGAACTAGCTCTTGTAGACCAGACTGGTCTCGAATTCACAAAGATCCGCCTGCCTCTGCCTCCCGAGTGCTGGGATTAAAGGCGTGCGCCACCACCGCCCGACCCCACATTCAAATATTAAATATTGAAACTGGATTTTTTCTTTATTATTATGATTGTCTGTCTTCTTGCATACTGTTAGCAGAGGTTGCTTTCTCTGCACAATTTAGAGATGTTTATTTCTAAGTTGTTTACTATGTAAGAGATTTCCATAACTCAAAGTTTTTATGGTGCCTGTGATTTCTAATAATGAGCATTATTGGAAGGTCAAGATGTATTTCGGCATCAGCTTTTTAAATCTTCCAGTAACATCTAAGTTTGCTACATAAAATTGGACTCTTTCATGCCCACTTTCCTTTCAAAATTGCTATGGTAGAAAATTAGTGATCATCATTTCATAGACTATACATGACTAACTTACTCGAACTCTGAAAGCATTTAAATACTGCTTCAAGGATTTTCCTCCTAGTGAAATGTAGACGGTCAGATCAGGCAGATGCGAGCTCTGCTTTCGCTGCGCTGTACTTCTGTGTGCCTTAGACATTTTATTTATATGCTGTGTGTAATATTATTTGTTTTAATATAGCTGTAAAATTTAAATAAAATCATGTAAATTTTTGCTTTACCCACATTCAGTAAAAGGTAGAAATACATAATCATTGTCAGTTAATATAGTTTATATAACATCTTTATCAGCTACAAAATTTAGAACTGTTGTTTTATGTTGTAAAGTAGTACTTTCTAAAATATTTTCCGGTAATATGCTACATCCCTTTCAGAGTTAATAGCATGCAGATTGCACGCACTTGCCATTGAGGAGAATAATGACATTGTATGGTTTCTTTATCCATATGCCTATGTCTATACTAACAACCAACCACTAAATCTCAGTGACTCAGGGCACTAAGAGCTAATCACTTTTTTTTGAGAGCAGCTTTGTCAGCCTTGGCTGGGAATGTTCATTTGTGTGGGCTCAGTTGCCTCCATGTGTTCAATATCCAGCAGCCGATCTAAAACATGTCCTTGGTTCGTGGGCAAGGCATGGGTACGGGGCAATAGAGAGCATGTCTTTCCTTGAACGCCCTTTCTTGTTTCAGCTAACATCCTTTTGACCATGGGACACCACTGAATTCAGAATCTAGGGGCAGAGTTTTTTCCATCTCTTGTTGAGAGGGACTCCAAAGTCTTTTTGCCCCAGATCCTTCTGTCTGTCCTTCAAGGTTACAAGACCTTCATTCATTAAAATGTTTTTAATAATATTCATGTATGTGCATAATGGTGTATGAATGAAATGCATATGTGCCATGTTGCATATGTGGAGGTCAGAGATCAACTTTCAAGATTAGTTTGTTTTCTCCTCCAGCAGGGGTTCTGGGAATGAGACTTGGTTGGCAGACTTACACAACCATGTGCTTGTTAAGCTGTCTGTCTGGTCAGTAGTCTCTCCTTATTATTTGAAGAGTTTTAGTTCTTCTGCTGTGTAAATGAAAATATCACTAGATTCAAGGATTTAATTACTAGCACAGCTAAGTGAAATTCAAGTTTGGCTAGAGGTCTCTGCCTTTACAAGTATGTGTAAGTGTGTGTGTGTCTGTGTGTGTGTGTGTAAGAGAGAGAGAGATTTTGTCTGTGTGGGTTAAGATTGAAGCTAACTGATATTCTTACATCTCAGTAGGTACTTAACTCAAAGGAAGCTTTTTTTTTTTAATTTTTTTTAAAAATTAAAAGAAGAGGGCACCAAACCCTATTACAGATGGTTGTGAGCCACCATGTGGTTGCTGGGAATTGAACTCAGGACCTTTGGAAGAGCAGGCAATGCTCTTAACCTCTGAGCCATCTCTCCAGCCCCCATCAAAGGCAGCTTTTCTTGTAATGTGAAAGAATACCTCTATGAGCTCTGTGATGGGGATCACATTTATATAATTATTCTTTTCTTCATGGTTTATTAAATGTTTGGCAGTTCTGTTCTAACTTTTGGGGGCCATGATCGCTTTGTCTCAACTGCTCCATTGCTGGAGCTACCACAGCCTCCTAATCTACCATTTCTAGGATGGGAATGAGTATGTCATTCTCTACCAAACTGCTTTCCTACCTGGTCCGTATCTTCCCTTAGGCAGTTTTCTGAAGCATGCATCGTTCATGGTGACAGCACCAGTTCCACAGTTATTCTTCGAGTTTATTAGGTATATAATGTTATTAATTATACCCTATGAAATTTGTGTTTTTCAGAAATAGCCAGACAAGCAGCACAAATTAAGCTTCTGAGAAAACTTCAAAAGCAAGAACAGGCACGGGTTGCCAAAGAAGCCAAAAAACAACAGGGTAGGAGACTTACATGCACTGAAAGGTGGGATCTGGGAATTCCTAATCTGCCTTCCAATCCTGTGTTTCTGTGATGACAAACGTGCTTTGGTTTCTCTTAACAGCAATAATGGCTGCTGAAGAGAAGCGGAAGCAGAAAGAACAGATGAAGATTCTGAAGCAGCAGGTATGTCCATGTGCTGCAGTGGACTTCTGCGGACACAGTTCCCACCTGGATGCCTGCTTAGCCACTGTTATGTGGAATACCTCTGTCTGTTTAGAAAGCTGCCATGCTAAAAATTTTTACTCCTTCTAATTTTTTTTAATATTTCAAGAGATATTTATTCTTGTTATTTTATATGAATGAGTGTTTGCCTCCATGTATATATTTGTACTACATCTATGCCTGGTACCCATGGCGGCCAGAAGAAAGCATTGAAGCCTCCAGAGCTGTTGTTACAGATGGTTAAGAGCTACCATGTAGGTGCTGGAGACAAACCGAAGTCCTCTGCAAAAGCAACCAGTATTCTTCATGGTGGCGTCATCTTTCCAGATGTGGCTTTTTCTTTTGTTTGTTTGTTTTTTTTTTTAAAGGTGGGTTCTGATATTGGAACTCAGGTTCTTGTAAGATAAGCACTACTAACTGAACGTTTGTGTGTTTTATTTCTACTCTGCTGAGTTGTTCATACGTACATAGATGAAGGGCTGACCTCTGGGGTATGGGCAACATGTATGGAGGCCCTATCCCTGAAGTGAAGGCCTTGTGAGCTCTTCCCCTACCCATGGTGGGATGATAACCAGTATGGTCTTGCTGGCAAACATTTTGAATTCATGTTTGCAACATTCCTGTCATTTCCAAAACACTGTTTTGCAGCAGTCTCCTGGCTCTCTGGCTCCTACCATTTCTCTGACCGCTCTTGTATGATGTCTCCGAGACTTGAGTGGAGTCAGTGTCTGACTGATGAGGATCAGAACTCAACAGTTGTGGTTCTCTGTGAGAGTCTCCATCTGAGACAAACAGAAACTTCTTTATGAGGGTGTGAGCTGCACTCACTTGTTTATCAAAGATGAGTTTTTTTAAAGACAATTACATAGCATATCAAACTGAGGAATGGGCAGAATGACAAGGGGTGCCCAGGGAACTAATATCTGTCTGATTGGACTTGTACCCATTTGCCAAGGGGCAGCTCAGGTCTAGTACTATAAACCTAGCCTTGAACTCGTTAATGGAAAGATCACAGGCCCTAGAGGAAAACCTGAAAGAACTTCCTTCACTTTTAAATCATGTGCTATTTCTTAAAGTTTTTAAGAAGCAAGATTTTATATATGGCATTTTATATGTAATATTTGTAAGTATCTTAATATTCTTGTCGACATTGAATTCTACATTGAAGTTGGTACCCTGAGTCTTATAGACATTGATTATTTATATGTAATATTTGTAAGTACCTTAATACTCTTGTAGACATTGAATTCTACATTGAAGTTGGTACCCTGAGACTGTTTTCAGTGTTAAAATTCATGTATCAGTGGATAGATTGTAGTGCTTGAACATCCAAGCTTAGTAAGAAAATTTGGCAGTTTATTTATTTATCTATTTATTTAGTTATTTTTGGTGTTTTCGAGACAAGTTTTCTCTGTAACTTTGTATCCTGTCCTGGCACTAGCTCTGTAGAGCAGGCTGGCGTCAATCTCACAGAGATTCGCCTGCCTCTACTTCCCGAGTGCTGGGATTAAAGGAACATGCCACCACCTCCCAGCTCATGCTGTTTGTGTGCGTAATATGTATTGAAATTTTTCTTCGTCAATTTCATACATGCATCGTAACTAAAAGTACCCCCACTCTTTCTAATTTTCCTCCTACCCCTATTATCCCAACTGTCTGCCCTGTAACTCATTTTCCCTCATTCATGTCTTCTTTTATTGTGTTTTTGACTTTGTTTTGTGTTCTTTGAGTTTAACTAGGATCATCTGTGAGTTTGGAACTATCTATTAAAACCTGGTGGATTCCTTAGTGGTTACACATCGGACAACGACTGCATTTTTCCCAGAATCCACAGCAGCCAGCAGTCCAGTAGCAAGGGGTCCCTTTCCCTGGTTCACAGGTGCTTGCTGACCTGTGCTGTCTTGTGTAGGCACAATAGAGGTAGCCACAACTACTGTGAGGTCATCACTGCTCTGACTGGGCCAAGTTCAGAAGCCCACATCTGCACACTCCCAACCCCACTCCATCCCTGCCAGGGCTTTCTGGATGCTTCATAAGCCCTTGACCACTGTGGGAGCTATGTGTCCCCATAGACAACAAGAATCCCTTAAAGCAATCTTGCAAGATTGTGGAAGCATCATGATGAAGTAGGGTGAGCACAGACACTGTCATCTGAGTCGAGTGGAACTCTGAGTTCTGAGTGTTAGCATTATAGCAAAATATTTGCTGTGTTAGAACTCAGTATCCTCTTAATAAATGGGTACATAATATGATAGGAAATTTATAAGTCTTATAAATATTAGTCTTCATGCTAGTGATAAATATCTATAATATCTATAATATAAACATATAAAAATAAATATATAAATATATATAATAATATATATATATATATTTGCTTGTTAAGATAAAGCTTAAACTGAATATATTTAAGCCCAGATGACTTTTGGTCTAAGAATCTCTATATTCTCACATGAGAGAAAGGTAATGCTTTCCTTGACTTAAGGTCATACCCCTTTAAAAGTCTTATGATTGACAGAAACAAAAAAGATTTCATCAAGAATATGTTTCCTCAGGTCTCAACTTTTTTTTTTCTTTTTTTTTTTTTTTTTGAGACAGGGCTTCTCTGTAACTTTGGAGCCTATCCTGGAACTTCTAATATAAGTTGGTTCTTCAGTCTGTTACCTAGAAATAGCATAAAAATACATACGTGGGTTTTTATTTTTGGTAAGCTGCAGCTAATATTCAATGTTTGGAAAGGAACACCAGCAGCAAAGTCATAGAATGTGATAAGTCTTCTGAATTAGTTGATTTCTCAACTATCATGATTGTGTTATACACCTCTGTGGAGACTCAATAATAATACAGAATGATGGAAATTTCACAGGAAAGCATAGTCAGACATATCTGGAAACTGAAAGAGAAACACAGCAGTGTTTGATATAGATGAAATGTGTTTGCTATAGGAATTTTAAAACAAATCTAAGTCAGAAATGTCAGGGTTTATCATTGCTGTTGTTAGGTGTTCATTCCTATCCAGGCCAGTTGGAAACTTTCCGAAAGAACATTTAAAATGAAAGTTTTGACTGTGATTATAGCATATGAGGGTAATTTTAAAAATCAAAATGTAAATTCTTATCAAAGTGTATATGATTGCTAACTTATAAAATATAACCAAATTTTAATATTTTACATGCCAGTTATCTGATGTAAATAATTTCCTGGATCGTAAAATCAAATTAATTCACTCTAAAATCTTGTGGGTTTATTTTTGTGATTGAAAGTGTTATTCACATCATGTTGTCAACATGTGAAATAAATTTTAGGATCGGAGATTATTTTTCATAAAGACCTTAAAGCTATATAATGACTATATAGCTGCGATTTAAAGCATTTTTCAAATTTATGACAAGTTGACAAAAGCATGCATATAACTCTTTTTATAGAAATAATGTTCTTTGTTCCAGTTCATTCAGTAAGTAGTAGAAATCTATCCGTTACTTTATGTATTTTATTTTTCTGTTTTATTTGTTCTTGCAGTTAGTTGAAAATACTGTCTAGATATATAACATTAACCAGCTTTGCAATCTCCTTGTATGTTTGTTTAGCATTTATAGTTTACCCTTATAGAAAATGTCTAAACTCCTATGAATCTCCTTACAACAGGTAGCTGAATTTCGGATCCAGCATGGAAAGCATTTAATAATTTAGTATTCATGTCTTAAATTTTTTGACTCCAATTAAACCTTTTTACCTAAATACTTATTTTCTCAAATTTTCATGTTTTCCACAGGAAAAAATTAAGAGAATACAGCAAATCAGAATGGAAAAAGAACTCCGAGCTCAGCAGATTCTTGAGGTAGAATTCTTAATTTAACATAACTAAGATAACTCATAAAGTACAGGGTCGTTTCCGATGCTCAGTTGTTATAGCATTCATTCAGATGAATGCGTCCACTGGAAAGTCTATTCAGAAATGTGTAGATGGAGGCCTTCTTTGACCCTTGTAAGCAAGTTCATCCATCCTAGCACCAAATGCCAGAAAGTGAAGTAAAACAGCAACCAACGAGAGAGGGAAGACTTGAGAAGCCAGTATGGAGTTCATGGTGTTTACCTCAGGAAAACCCCTAGGGCATCTAGTTATACATTTTTTTTTTCCCATTTAGAAACCCTTCCATGATAGAAAATGCTATTACTAACAGGGTTCCTAGCGTACCTCCCCTCTGCAAGAGGACTAGAATTAGGTGTGCAGGTGTGTTAGCATCGAAATTAGAGGCTAGAAATCAACAGGAAGAAATACTGAAAAGGCAGGCTTAGCACATCCAGGACTCAAGCAAGTCCTGCAAGAGTTTGAGACTTATTTGAGTTGCATTTTCACCTGGCTTTGGTCTAAAGTGTCATTGTCACATTGTGAGATAATAACAATTGCCTCATCAAGACAGAGGCAAATATGTTTCATGTCCTGTATCAAAAATGGTATATGTCTTGAAATTGTTTCCTAAAAATATAGTGAAAATAAACTTTTTTGTTTTGGTATTTGGTTATTTGAGAGAGGGTTTCTCTGTGTAGCCCTGACTGTGCTAGAACTAGCTCTGTAGACCTCAAACTCACAGAGATCCACCTGCCTCTGCCTCCCAAATCGATGAAATTAAAGGCTTGCGCCACCACAGTCCAGGGAAAATAAACTTTTGATAACTGCAGTTCTTTTTCCCCTCAGCACTGACGAGCAGCTGCTCTGTAGACACTGTATGCCCTGAGGTCTGTGGAGACGCGGGTGTCTTTGTGTTATAGTGCTTTCTTCTAGAAATGCAGACAAACCTTCACCTCGTTTAGGGTACTTTTATAACTCCCGAATTGAGAACTCTTCTCTTTGGAAACAAATGAACAATAACTAGCAGGTAGTTAGAACCTTGCAGACGGTGAGTGACTTCAGGTGGTCAGAGTGCAGGCTCTGTCCTGTCAAACTACAAATGCTGAATACAGAGGTAGTGAAAATCAGATTTACTAAATTTCACTTAATGTTTACATAATGGATTTCCTTATCTAAAATATCAAGGAGAAAAGGATGTTCCAAAAGTAGATGTGCTTGAGGTTCTTTTTATCCATCAATATTAATTCTTTCTGAATTTTTTTCAGTGAGTAAATTTTTTTTTAAATTCCTCAAAAATAGAAAACATGATAGTCTTTTTTCTTAAGATAAAATAATGTTATTTCAAATGTTTATCTGTTTATAATAGAAAAAATGTCTCGTGATTGTTAAGGGTGCTTACAGATGTGTTTTAGCACTGATCTTCCTTTGGAAACACTGAGGCGGGGATGTTTGTAACTGTCTGCATATGTGTTACATGATCGCTGTGTACTTTGTGAGGCATGTAGCTGCGAGTCTTAGCGGTGCTGTTGCATGACTTGAGACCTGTTTCGCATGCACAGGCTAAAAAGAAAAAGAAGGAAGAAGCGGCAAATGCCAAATTATTGGAGGCCGAGAAACGAACAAAGGTTAGTTTAGCGGAGAATCAAGAGTTCTTATTTTCAAAAATAAAAACTTCATTTGTGTAATACCAATCATGAAAAAATAGTTTTTCTTAAAGCTACTGTTGAAAAATGTGTGTAAATGTGTGCTTTTATTTGTATGTATATTGTTGTATGTTTTTATTTCTTAATGTAGGTATGTGCTGTTTTGATATGTATAAATGGAAGACATCAAGTTAGGAATGCAAAGTATTGCATGGCATCTGGATTTAAGTTTGCCTGATAAGAATGATTACCCCGACTAGTTTGTGTCCTTTCTGTTTATGCTTCAACCCCTGCCGCAAACCCAACTGTCCCCTCATAACTCTCTCTTTGTTAGTGTCCAGTAAGTGTCTTAGTTATTGGAAACAAAATGTGTAATCTAGGGTGGTGATGCATACCTGTCATGCCTGCAGTCAGGAAGCTGACTTAGGAAACATGGATGGCAAGTCCTGTCTATAAACAAACAAGTAAATAAACAGGCAGAACCAGACAGAAACCCTGTTAGCTATCATTACATAGTAATAAGATCAGTCCGTTATATTCTGTCCCAAAATAGTGCAGGGTTTTGATTATAATTCCCTGGCATGAAGCATAGAGAGACGCCTATTCTTCTCTTCCTTCCCTGCCTAGCTCCTCCCTTCCTCTAAATTCTGAATGGCACAGCTGAATGAAGCTGCTAGTGTTCCAGTTGCCAGCACAGCTCCACCCTACGCAGCACTGCTTTGCTGTTTGCGCAGTTTTGTTTGGGGCACCATATACTTGTGCTTGGGATGAACTAGAATTTATGCCGCTAAGCAAAGCTCTGCTTCTAAGCTCTACCCTAAGTCTGCTTTGCAGTCTTTTCAACATTTACTCCTGTACTTTGTTCTCTAGAATAACGAGTAGTCTTACTTCTTCTATTCTCCTTTATATTTACCCTCAATATTTCACTGAGATTTTACCTTGTTCTACAATAATCAGTAGGTAACAGACTTATATAATAGTTTTGCATTTTGCCAATCCCTTCTGGGTGGGCACATGCACCCAGGCATACACTGAGTATATTTGGGACCTTATGTTTAGAGTGAGAAGGGCTTTAATAAGCTAGTTTTAAGAGTTGAATTATAAATTATTGAGTAATTGTTAAAATATATGTACAGTTTTTAATATCCTATGTTTGACAATCTATTCAGTCAGTTTAGTGAATTTGCCATTGAAGTATGCTTTTCAGTTATTTATTGAATTTTAAGTGAAGTGGTTACTAGGCAAGTATAGTACCGATGGTGTCATGCAGTTTGTGTTAGCTAGCTGTTAGGTAGAGCCATGTCAATGTAAGAAAGATGGAATAGTGAACATTTTCTGTAGTCAAAGCTATTAGAAAGCTCGAAATTTATCTGAAATGAAATTTTTATTTTGTAATGTGCTCTAAATCTCTCCTAAAATCCGTATATCAAAAGTTTCTTATTTTTAAGGAAAAAGAACTAAGAAGACAGCAGGCTGTCCTCCTGAAGCACCAGGTCTGTATGTACAAAGCCGCAATTGTGGAAAGTACTTTATCATTTGCTTAACTATTTGGGGGGTGGGAAACTTCAAAATACTTTCTTTAAAACTCCTCGTTAATTCCTGCTTCAGTTTTCCCTTTGTCTTACAGTTTAATGCCTTGCTTTGGTATTGGTGTCTTTGGGGGGTTAAAATTGGTTTTATGACTCTGTGATTTCTGTTTCATAATGTTGTGCCAACTCTTTCTACCAGGAGTTGGAGAGGCATAGACTAGATATGGTATGGGTATGTTTATTTTTGTACATCTAACACCGCATTGTGATTTGGTTGTGATATGGTTGTCATAGCAATGCATAAAGTGTAGCACTGGCTGCTGTCATATTACATACTGCTGCATGGCTTTACAGCACAGTGCATTGCATACATCTGCTTGTCTGTCTATAAGAAGTGTGATACGTCTCAAAGAGTTTTCATTGAATTGCATAAAACTCCTCTTTAAAAATGTACATTACTGATGTCACAGGAAAAGTTGACTCATTATACATTTAGATACAGTTATGACCCATGTTCTCCCATTCTTGTAGATGCAAAACTGCCATTACGAACAATGGGAATTTTGAATTTGCTTGATGAGAGAATATGAAATGTATTCTGGTTTTATAGTCAAATTTTGGAAATACCCCTTTGGGGGACCAAATATATCAAAACCAAAATATTGATTTAATAACAGTGATATGCAATTTTTACATTAAAATTAGTTACCAAATTAAGGCAGTGCTTACCTTATTTCTATACTGGGCATTTTAGATTACTATTATTTGCCCATCGTACAGCTTTTTTGCCTTTAAATGGTGCATCAAGCATCAGACATCAGTAAATAGGAATACCACATTTCATTGGTATATGTATTATGAACCATGAAGAGTTTAACTTTTAATTGGTATAAACACTTTTAAAATTTTTTCCTAATTTATTGGTGTACTATTGAATTTAAAAATAATTTTGTACTTGAAATTAACTTAATCAATTCTAAAACCACAATGTGAAAGTGATTATGGATTAATTTTTGCCTGATCTTAAATTTTAAGAACAATGTAACCTTGTAAAATTGGCTCTAGTATTTTGTGGTTTTTCTAATAGCAGATGTAAGGTAACTGACCTGTTCCAGCCAACCATTATGCTTTTTGTTGTGGCAGCTTTTGAAGGAGCATCACAGCTGACCATAAGTAAACCTTGTATGCTCTGTTTACACTGTCTCCATGCTCATTGCTTCACCTATTTGCTGTTGATTGCTCTTGTATTTGCTTTCTAAACCTGAACTAAAACATGCACAGAATGGCCATTCCTGTCTTATATTTAGTATTTACCATGACTCGTCTATAAATGCTAAACATGCTATATTGAGTTGTTGTTGTTGTTGTTTTTGTTGTTGTTGTTGTTGTTATTTTTCCATTCGAAGACCCAACAGTTAACTGTGGTTGAGTTGTTCTCCTAATTTTATCTGGCCTTGCAGGAACGGGAGCGAAGGCGGCAGCATATGATGCTCATGAAAGCTATGGAAGCACGTAAGAAAGCAGAAGTGAGTGTACGTTCCTAGAATACTGTTACCTTAGAGTGTAAAGACTGGTTTTCCAGAAGCAGTAGCTATTGTCGTTTTTCCAGAGTACAGGTTTAGTGTGTTAGGTGACATTGGTGAGCTAACTGTAGCTCCTTATTACTGTAACTAGGATGTCACAAAACTAACCTTATAGCGTGTGTAGAGGTTCCAAGCACTCTCATTTAGATCCTAATCACACCATCCACAAACTTTTGCCTTCAGAACTTTTCTTAAGCATGGTCTATGTTTGAAATTAGACATGTTGTGTGTGTTCTAAGAATTGAACCAGGCCCTCTGGGAGAGCAGCCAGTACTCTCTGTACTGATGAACCATCTCTCCAGCCTTAACCAAATTTGTAATTTTTTTTCTATTTTTTTCTTTCTTTCTTTTTTAATTCTTTTCATGGAATATATTTTGATCATTTTTTTTTCTTCCCCAAAGTCTTTCCAGTTCCTTGTTACCTGCCCAACTTAATGCTTACTCATAATGTCACCTGCTCACTCACTCTCAAAAAATAGCTGAAATAAACAAAATGCCATTAAGATAAAAAGAAGATGCCAAAGAAATGAATAAAACTCTCCCCCCGCCCCATACACACATCTGCAAAAGCTCAGCATTTGTTTGGTATTGGCCAACTGTTCCTGGGCATTGGGCCTGCCCTGAACTATATATTGATAGACCCATTATCACTCTGTTGGAGAGAGCTGATTTTCCCTTCCCCAGCAGGTATCAATTGCAAATAACATCTTGGTCAGGTGTGGGACTTTTGCCTACTTACCCTTTGAGTGCTGGGATTTTGTGTGGTTAGAACGTGTGCTGGCCCTGTGCATTCTGCCATAGACTCTGAGTTCATATGTGCACCAGTCCTGGTTATGTGTAGAAGACACTGTTTTCTTGGACTCATCCATCATCTCTGGCTGTTAAAATCTTTTTCCTACTTCTTCATATGATCCATGACCCTTGGTGACCTTGGTTCGATGACAACTTTCCATTTGGGACTAACTTCTCTGAAGTTCTCATTCTCTACACATTGTCCAGTTGTCGACCTCTTTGTTAATTGTGTGAAGAAGTTTCTCTGATGACCTGAGTGAGGCAATGATCTGTGGGTATGGTGATACACCATTAGGAGTTCTTTCATTGCTATATTAGTTTCCTAGGATAATAGTAGCAACCTGTCTAGTGTCGGTTTTTTGTCAACTTCAGCAGTGTAAGGAATGGGTTCCCAGTCATGGAGTAGGCCTTAAATCCATTTTTTTTTTTAAATTATTGGTTACTCCCATAACATCGATGCCACTATTACCAGTATATACTGCAGGAAAGTAGCTGTCTCAGTATTTGTAGCTGTGTGGAACTGATTATTTTCCTCCTTTGGTAACTGTGCTGTGCCTAGTACCTGGTCCAGTATGACAAATGCTGGTTACTAGGGGTGAGGCTTCTGGTTGGCGCCAGCTCTACTTCTCTGTGCTTAGTGGCGTAAATTAGAGTTTTCTTCTGCAATAGGGCATTTTCTGAATCTAATTAGATGATCATGTGGGTCTTTGCCTTTCAGTCTGTTTATGTAGTAGATCTAGAACTATCCCTGCAGCTCTGGGATAAAGTCAGTTGTTCATGGTAAATAATCTTTTTGATATGTTCCTGAATTCAATTTGCAAGTATTTTCTTGAAAATTTTTAAATATTTATAAGGGATATTTTTCTGTAGGATTCTTATGTGGTTTTGGTATCAATTATGAGTAGCTTCATAAAAAGTATTAGTATATGTTCCTTCATTTTCTATTTTGTGGAATATTTTGAGGCATAATGACTTCAGTGTTTTGAAGCTGTGGTAGAATTCTGTGCTCAATCCATCTTTTCCTAGGCGCTTATTTGTTGGGAAAGTTTTAACTACGGCTTCTATTTTACCAAGGCGTTTGGCTATTTACATTATTTATTTCATCTTGATTTAATTTTGATAGGTTGTATATATCAAGAAAAACTGGATGGTAGTGGCTGAGATTCAGAAAAATCGTAAATTCTTTCTTGATGCAGTTACATTAATGAACCAGGTGCACAGCTTCAGAGTCTAATTTCAATTCCCAGCACCCATACAACAGCTCACAACTTTATGTAACTTCCAATTCCAGAGGATCAGACATCTTTACACAGACATATGTGAACTTAAAACTAAAAAAAAAATAGTAAAAATATTCAAATGTCAAAGTACTTAAAAACAAATTCCTAGGCTTCTTAGAGATGATTCCGTTCATTAAAATAATAATAATTTGATTGCTTTGGAAACATCCATTAGAGTGTTTTCAAACAATTGTCAGGATTAAGATTTCTTGTGCATGATTTTCTCTTTCAGGAGAAAGAACGATTGAAACAAGAGAAACGCGATGAGAAAAGATTGAATAAGGAGCGCAAACTAGAGCAGCGGAGACTGGAGTTAGAAATGGCAAAGGAACTAAAGAAGCCTAATGAAGACATGTGCTTAGCAGACCAAAAGGTAATTATGATGTGTGAACCATTTCACTTTGCAAATCCAGTTTCTCCAGTTTTGTTACCAGTTTCCTTTTCCACAAGTACCATGAGTTTTCAAGCCGTGGTCAGCTCTGCCCGGATTGTCAGCTGTCCTTTTGCTGGTCATTGCGTCACTACAGATGGACCACAGAAATCTGCAAGGACAAGGCAGAGAAGCAGATGTGTTTCTGTGGCTCTCTTGTTCTGTCCAGTAATTGAGGCACAGAAAAGCTTGACATCCCTTTACCCTTCATAGATACTTAGTTTTATCTGAGTTCCTCCAGTTGGTAAGCTGCTTCATTGAATGTGCCCACTGCATGCTGAGTGCCTATAGGAGTTCCTTGAAGGTCATGTTTTGATCTAGTCTTCACTAAAGTCCCATGGCACTAGTATTTATTTGTCTCAATTTTTGATGAAAAAACTGAAACAAAAGAGGAACCTTGACCTTGATCACACAATTTGTTTGCTGTTAGAGGCCATGCTCCTTTTCATCTTGACACCCAGGAAAGTGTGCCCAGCCATAGAACTGGAAGCTCGGGTTTTCTCTTCCAGTCTCCCAGGCAAATACAGTTGCCGGAGTACATGACAGTAGCCATTTGGAAATATCAGAGTAACCTTGGAAACAAGATGGTGTGCTATATTTTGGAGGAGAAATACGTATATTTTGAATATAGCTAAGAAAATGGTGATTGTAGAAAACGATATCAATAATGCTTACAATTTCTCTGATCACCCTGTAATCTGTCACGGCGCCTGGTCTATAACAGCTGTATGTCTGTATGCCTCTGCCATACCCATCTGTTACGTATTATTACCTGGTTTGTATGATCCCCTCCAGTAGTGTGATTAACACAATTATTTCATGCCTCGGTAGGCCTTGCATTAAATTAACATTCAATTTATTTTATTTACCATAACTGCTTTAAGATAAAATTAATGTATACTTATCATTATTTTTTGTTTGGACATTCATATTTTCCTAAGCAGAATGAGTTTTTTCCTGTAAGTTAACTAACATCTTTCATAATCTTATAGTGAGCAAACATTTTAAATTCAAAATGGATTTTATTTTCTTGCATCTTTTTTTACCTTCCAGACAGGGTTGTTCTGTTTAATAGCCCTGGCTCTCTCAGACTTCACTCTGTCGACCAGGCTGGCCTTGAATTCACAGAGATCTAAAGGCATGCATCACCACTGTCTGGCTATCTTGCATCTTTTATTTTCACTTAAATCATATGAATTGTTAAATGTTTATTTATTTTAAGCCATACTTTTTTTAGCTTTGTTTAGTTTTTTTTTAAAGAATTATACAGAATTGTGTGTATCTGATATAGTTCAGGAAAAAGGAAGGCAAAATTACCTGTCTTTCAAGTAGAGCATTGGCTATTAATCATAATTCAGTGTTTTCAAACAATATTAAAAGAAATTCTTCAGCGAGTTACCTGAGTAAGTGCAGAGCCAATTCAGATAATATTTGTAAGTTACTTCTTTTTCCATATAAAATTAAATTACATGCATGGGCAAAATATGCCTAATTTAGACTACCTATTGAGTGAATTTTTAATGTCAATAATAAACTTAATGTAGCTTAATTATTAGAGTGCTGCCATGTGTGCGTACAGAAGTGGCAAAGAGATTTCTCTCTAATTTTAATACTAAAGCTTATATTGATGCTTTGCTAAACACAGGGACTACAGCCCTAGAGTTGGATCGTAACCAGACTCATGAGTTCTGGTAATGTGGACCCAATAACTTACTGCAGCCACTAGCTGCTGATGGGCCCACTCTTTCCAACCAGAATGCCCATGGTGCGAACTCATAGCAGTTCTGAGCTCAGTGGATAATTACATAGTGGTACAGTACTTTCGAAATGCTTATTATTTTGATTTGCTTGGTTTTGGTCGCATAATTGGTTTGGTGTGGCTCATGTTGTTATATAACCTTATTTTATCAACATAAGAAGTTTTCAGTTCTTCTTACTGCTGTCAACTTTGAATTCATATTGAGCTCAACCCAGATTTACAGGTGATTGCTTGCTTTTAAAGCCATTTACTTATTATTGCCTTGGGAGCTGCAGTAATGCTCACAGGAACTCTATTCTCCAATACAGGAAAATGAAATACAGCAGCTTAAGTTTCCTTGGATGATAAAAAAATTCCATGATTTGGGGAACTGGAGAGATGACTCATTTGGTGAAGGCCTGCCACACAAGCATGGGCACCTGCGTGTGTGTGCCCAACAGCCACATAGACACTAGGCACAGGCATGGCCAGGTGTCGTAAACCCAGACCAGAGTGGGGAGAAATTCCCTGGCCAACCTGTCTAGCCAAATTAATGAGCCCTGGGGTGTTTGGTGGGAGACTGTTTTTAAAAATAAAGTACTTAATGAGAGGAATGGCTAGTATCTTTGCTAGATGAGTAAAGTATTTGCTGTCAAGCCTGACAACTTGAATTTGATATGTTCCAGAACCCATATGATAGGAGAAAACCTACTCCTGCTGGTTTTTTCCTGCCCTCCATAGGCATACTGTTGCATGCCCATACCTGCATGCATACAGCACAAACACATAGATAGATGAGAGAGAGGTAAATGTTTAATCAGCAATTGAGGGGGGAATCAATGTCAACATATAAATACATACATAACCTTGTATGCACAAACAAAATCCATACTTAATTGTTTAAAAGCCGTGTTAATTTCTCTTGTGTTTTGTTTGCAGCCCTTGCCAGAGTGGCCTCGCATCCCAGGACTTGTCCTCTCTGGAACCACATTTTCAGACTGTCTCATGGTGGTGCAGTTCTTACGAAACTTTGGTAAAGTTTTGGGCTTTGATGTGAATATTGATGTTCCAAACCTCAGTGTTCTTCAAGAGGGATTGCTAAATGTAGGGGACAGCATGGGTGAAGTCCAAGACTTGCTTGTGAGACTCCTCTCAGCTGCTGTGTGTGATCCAGGTCTAATTACAGGATACAAGGTAAAAACACCCAAATCTAACCTGTTGCTTTAAGTCTGTACTCTCCGTGTATTGCTGGTTAACTTTTCCATGATAGCAGAAGATTGTATAGCTGTTCTTTATTTCATTGTTCACGTTTATCTTTTGGAGTTAAATGTAGATATATACTAGGTTATAGTTGGCAAATGTAGAAGAATCTTGGTAGACGGAGGAATGCGAACCAGTCTCCTGTTGTTGCTCTTTATTGCTCTAGTTGTAGGCACTTATGGAAATATGCCAGTGGTATCTGTCAAAAGCAAAATTCATAATTCCTAAAGGATTTAGAACTTGCATGCTGATTCTGAAGTTCTCCTTTGTCAATTGTTGTAAATAATAGCCTATTGAATGCCATATAGGTCACAGTGATGACTCTGTGTTGGTCAGTAGGTACTCCATTCATGCAATCTGTCTGTCTTCTTATCATATACACACTCAAGGTATTTCTCTAGACAATACTTTAAAAGCTAAGCTTCCAGATGCAATGGAGTTTTTCTCCATGTGTCTACTCACTGACTTGACATAATAAAGGTAGAAAATAATCACAGTGATTTTGATCATCAGTACTTTGCCATTCGTTCCAAAATGTCTTTACAGAGAATGCTTGATGACTACTTAAATCTGTCTCCTATCAGTATTCAGGTTCTTCTTCTTCCCTCAGTCCAGGAAGGGTTTAATAAGGGGACAGAACATGATAGGCATGCGAATGTCTGTCTATCGTGCTGTCTTTTATCTCCATTCCAATTCTGTGATAAAGTTCTTATCAGTAATATCTAGAGCATATAAGCCAATATTTTATTCTTATTTTTGAATGAATGAAGATGATAAACATTGATAAAAATACCAAACTTTCTAGGCCAAAACCGCTCTTGGAGAGCACTTGCTGAATGTTGGTGTGAATCGAGACAATGTGTCCGAGGTTTTGCAGATTTTCATGGAAGCCCACTGTGGACAGACAGAGCTGACTGAGAGCCTGAAGACTAAAGCTTTCCAGGCTCACACTCCAGCCCAGAAAGCTTCCGTCCTTGCCTTCCTCATTAACGAACTGGCGTGCAGCAAGAGTGTGGTGAGGTAAGCCAGATATTTCCTGTTTCAAATGTGTCTAGTCACAGGGGACGCAAGTTGTTTCTAGAAAAATTTGGAAGTTACTGAATAGCACCAAGAAGAAAACCATAATCGTAAATCACTGTTAGAAGATGGCCAGAAATACTATTTCAGTTAATTTCTGTGTTCTGTGTTCTATGTGAACATAATGATCTTTCTGCACATATGTAATCTGTATTCTTTGTTACATGTATTGTTTAATCATTTTGCTAATTCTTCGGGTATTGGATATCTTTATTGTTTGCTACAGTGCTAGAACCCAGAACCATTCTAGGAATCAAGAACTTTTTTTTTTCTTTTCTTTTTCTTTTTATCTTTTTTGGTTTTTTTTTGAGATAAGGGTTCTCTGTAGCTTTGGAGCCTGGCCTGGAACTAGCTCTTGTAGACCAGGCTGGCCTCGAACATACAGAGATCCGCCTGCCTCTGCTTCCCGAGGGCTGGCATTAAAGGTGTGTGCCACCAACGCCTGGCTGAACTTTTTTTTCTTGATGTCTTTGAGGACCTGATTTTCCTTAGACATTTATAAAGTGATCCCGCTGCTTCTTTCCTTGTATGCTAGTCTAACCTTAGATTTCTAGCTTGCCAGTGAAGTAGTTTTACTTTAAGATTTCAAGTCCATCTAACACTCTGTTACTTACTATGCACAAAAGTGTTAGCTAGTGTTCGAGCTTTTCAGGTTTGTTAAGGACCCTTCCCCAACTTCCTCGGTTATGGATGACCCTGGGTAGTGCCGCAGAAATCAGGACACAGGGGATGCAGAGTAGGAGATACAACTGCATACTTTTGCAAAGCCGGTGCTCTTTTTATAATACTCAAATCACGATTCAAACTAGGCTCCCATAATACATGAAAATAGTTGCATAAACTAGTCACTTGGTTGCAAATAATTTCAAGAGCTTTGTGCCCTAGTTAATCTAAGCAAAAAGCCTGGTGTTATGGAAATAACTCTTGCTGTAATCTTATATGTAAAATACCTCATCAGAAGACAAACCACTACCTAATAAGAGCCTTTGAACTATAATGCACATCTGTGTTCTCAAGGACTGACTATTGGCAAGGCACTCTACTGATGGGAGAGGTTTGCCTCCTGCTGACTTGGTTTGCCAAGCCTGTAAGTGATAATGCTAAGCTCAAGTCACCTCTGCACAGAGTTTCTATGCAGTTCATGGCCCTCTACACAGGTTCACTGTTCATCCTTTGCTTATTCTTAATTTGTCTAAAAATTTACTTGTGTTACTTTTAGTCTTTTACCTTTTTAGGGAAAAGGATTTGTGAATTTTTTTTTTTACCATTGGTAGACAAATTAAATCTTCTGTACCTATCTTAGCTATGATATAGTAATATGATTGTTATCATTTATTTTTGTGTTCTTTTCAAATATCTCCAAGAGTATATTAATATTTTGTTTATGAAGGAATTATTTCATCATGCATAACCATGATGACAAATAGTAATGCTGAGTGGCTCTTTAAAATATGTATATACACATATAGATTCATTGTACAGAGAACATTGATATTTTCTGTTTTGGAAGAATAAAGGCACCACCATTCTATTACCACCAGCAAATACCACAACATCCGTATTTTCCATGTTGACATGTATACATACATAGAGACGTTATCTGTACAAAAGTATGTATATATACTTACGTAAATGTACTTCCTATGTCCTAATTTCTCATTTGAATGTGGAAATGATCATTTCCCAAATATATGCCAAACCCATCAAAATGCTATTTTTATTTTTATTTATTTATTTTTTTCCTTTGGTTTTTCAAGACAGGGTTTCTCTGTGGCTTCGGAGCCTGTCCTGGAACTAGCTCTTGTAGACCAATTTGGTCTCGAACTCACAGAGATCCGCCTGCCTCTGCCTCCCGAGTGCTGGGATTAAAGGTGTGCGCCACCACCGCCCGCCTGCAGAATGCTATTTTTATAAGGAGTTGTGAGAGTGTATTACAGTCTTGTTGATTTAAAGTAGAAACCAAAGTAACTTTCCTAATAGTAACATTGTATCTAATGAAGAAATGATTGTTTTTAAAGTCAGTGAGGTATAAACCCATGTAGATATGAAATGTGATTGTATCATTTTATCATGAAAATAAATGATATTGCACGCTGAATGGACACATTGTATAAATGGATTATATCTTTTAATACATCTTTGTTTTGGCAGTGAGATTGACAAGAACATTGAGTATATGTCAAACTTGAGGAGAGATAAATGGGTAGTGGAAGGTAAACTCCGCAAGTAAGTCCTGTTTTATTAATCTAATGTGCTGTCTTCCTTTAGCTCAAGTCTCCAGTAAGGCATGTGGGCTGGAAGGATGGAGTTTAAACTTTATTCTTTGTACAGGAAAGATACTGTTTCATCTGGAGTCTGAAATTAGTGATGGAATCTAAAAGCAGACAAGGAAAATAGAGTTAGATTCATTGAACTCATGTTTCAAACTTAAAAGAGACATTTTTTTCTTTTTTTTTTTTTTCAGTGAAGTCAAGCAACCATGTTTTCTGCTATTGTTGTTGCTACTGGATTGCATTTGTCTTAGCTGATAGCTGAGACTATCCTTTCTCTTAATGACTTTTTTAGTTAAAATTTGCTTCTTCAAAATATAATAAAAATTATTCAATATTAAAATTTAATTATCTTCCTTCCAGAAAATAAATTCATCTGCTGTGTTAAAAGGGTATATGACCCATACATGTAATCTCAGCATTTGGCATGCCTCTTAGGCAGGAAGATCTAGGGTTTAAGATCACAGAGTTTTATATAGTGAAACCCTTTCCCCAAATTAAAATAAACAGGTAGACTAGAAGAACATTTTCTGGCCCAGAGAGATGGCTCAGTGCCTGGGAGTGCTTATTGCGCTTGCAGAGGACCTGGATTCAATTCCCAGCACCTACATGATGATTCACAACCATTTATAGATCCCACTTTCAAGAGAATTCATGCCCTCTACTGACCTGTGGGCACCAGGCACTCACATGGTGCACATACATACATGCTAACACATAAAATAAAAATGAATAAATTTAATTAAAATGTTAAAAGATTAGATTTTTGCAGTAATTTGAATTGAAATATAGTCAGGCACATAGTACAGAAATAAGGAAGTACCAGTTGACCATTGTCAGAATCATTCATTTCAGCTTTCATGGGTGGCTTTTGTCAAATATGGAAACATATTTCTTAAATTTTCCTAACTGAATTTTTTACTGCCATTGATATTTATTGCTTATTACATGAGTTTAAGATAGTCTTGCTTAAGACTCACATTATGATTGGGATGTGGTGGTTCACACCTGTAATCCCAGCACTCGGGAGGCAGAGGCAGGAGGATAACAAATTTCTAAGGCAGCTACAAAATAAGACTTAGCTTCATATGCCATGTACTGGGTGAGAAAATATAGCTGAGTGGTAGATGGTTGCCTAGGAAACACTGTATTCAATCCTCAGCACTGACAGAAAGAGAGGAAAAAGGAAGTTTGGCATTGTGCTCATAAAAATTACAACTTTCTTTAGTGGTGACAACAGTAGATTTTGATTCTGTATCTTTCTTTAATATTTAAAGGCTCAGGATAATTCATGCTAAGAAAACAGGCAAAAGAGACACTGCAGGAGGCATTGATCTCGGAGAAGAGCAGCATCCCTTGGGCACACCCACTCCCGGACGCAAGCGGAGAAGGAAGGGAGGAGACAGTGATTATGACGACGATGATGATGATGACAGTGATGACCAAGCAGACGAGGATGATGAGGATGAAGAAGATAAGAGGATGATGAGGATGAAGAAGATAAAGATGACAAAAAAGGAAAGAAGACCGATATTTGTGAAGATGAGGTAATCCAGTCAGGTTCATATGTAAGATTTAGCGAGAGCTATGCAACCTGCCAAAAGCCAACACATTTAAAGCCATTCATCAGCTGTGTCATTTACCTGCTCCAGTTTCTTCATCTGGAAATTATTTCCTTCTCCTCCTTCCTTCTCTTCCTCTTCCCCTGCCAGGCTTGCCTGTGCTGTGCTCCCAGCCTGAAGATAGTGTTGTATTTGTCTCTTAACATGTTTTGTGATAATTAAGGAAGCACTCAGTGGCATGGTTGAGCATGGAAAGAAACTTGGGAGTTAGATTTCCTTTATGTGTGCAGATGCTTTACTCAACAGGTGTGTGACAGAGGTCCCCTAAGCTTGTATCACCTGCCATCTTATTTTGATTCAATGTTCAAGTAATGAAATCACTAATATTGTATTGCTCTAAATGTATGTATCCCTGTTGTTAGTTGAAACATGATCATTAGCATCTGTGGAATTGTCTCCAGAGCGCTGTCGATTCTGATCCTCAGATATTCCCTCTGGTACCACTGAGAGGTTATGTTACACTTGCTCACTGCTCATGCCTCAAAGGTTTTGTCAGGGTTAGTGCAAATGCTGTATTCTAGCTTTCGGTGGCTCTAACCGAAGATTGATTCAGCACTGGGAGCCCTTACCACTGTCAGTGAAGAAGCTTTGTTGCTTTTATTTAAAAGATAGAATGTTAATTGGCATGATGGGAAGATATTTGCAATGTAGATCACATGCCTGTGAAGGACATCAGGCATGTGGAGGAACAAACTCTCACAAGTACTTTGTGCACCCATTAAGAGAACTAACTACATATCAGGATGGATGTTTGTGGGGGGGGGGTGAGGGGAGGAAATGCAGAGAGCAGTGTCTGTGGCAGCTGCTATGATGCTGACTTTCTTACATATTTGGGCATTATTTTTTATGAAATGCAGTGGGTTGTTTTTCCACCTTTTTTTTTTGCTGTGCAGGAATTTTTTTTATTTGATGTGGTCCCACTGTTGAACTTTCTTTTGGTGTCAGAGCCCTGCAAAGATGACATTGAGATTTGTTGCAGACAGAAACTGTTCCATAGTGCTGTACCTCCTCCAGACTTTCATGTTACCCAAGAGCCCAGGGCCTCTTGCTGAGACTTCCGACTAGCATGAGACTGCATGTGCCTGGCCCTGTGCCCTGATATAATGTACTTTAAAAACACACACACACACACCCTGGGTCATAAACATTTTATCACAGAACCGTTCTTCAGTAATCTGTTTCATTTGGAAAGTAGAGCCGTTTCCATAACAAGAGTTAAACCTTTCCAGACCTGGTGGCTTGTTTAGATATTTAATATTATAAGTTGGCTTAAGTGTTGACACAAATTTCTAGCCCCACTTTGGGATTTCAGTGTGTCCTGCTGAGTAATGTCCACTAAAGTGGGTTGATGAGCAGAAATTGTTTGATTCACCTTACTTCTGGTAGGGAAAGGGAAGACCGTCTGCTCATGGAGGTCAGGTAAATATTGACTACCCCTTGGTTCATGACTCTTCTGGTCTCAGCCTTGTATGTGTGCAAAGTTTGAAAGATTAGAAAACAAGTAAATCTTCAGAAGATTAAAGATTGTAGCTGTGTACCACCCTACCCAGTCTCTGACTTCCTTTTTAATTACATAATTGGGAACCATAGATTATTATTTATACATAGAACACTTTAACATTAATATTTTTGAGAGGACATGTCATTTAACATAGCTATAGTATGAGTAATCATAGTTAGATTGTAGGGTTTATTACCTTTATAAATCCTACTATTAACATGAGGAAATGATATAAAAATTTTAAAATAATAAATATTTAGAGTCTTAAAAACCCAGTTTATGTTTTCTTTAGCTAGCTAGAGTGACATGTGCCTATAATACTGCACTTAGGAGACTAAGAAAAGGAGAACAAGGAGTCTAAAGCTAGTCCAGGCTACATACCATGGCCCCATTTGAAAAAAGTTGCTGTGGGAGTGGCTGGCATCTGCACCCTAGAGGCCAAGATACAGAGCATATCTGTGAGATCAAGCCCGCTTAAGCTGCCAGGAGAGTCCAGGGCAGCCAAGGCTGCAGTGTAAAACCTTGTCTTAAACAGTTTGTTTTTTTCTGCATCATTTATTTTTATTTTTTATATTATTATTTTATCTTATATCATTTTTCCCTCCAGAGTCTTCCATATTTATGACCTCTTTTCTCCATTAATTGTTGCTATATACTTGTATGCATATAAAATAATCTTTTTTAATAAAAAAAAAGAGCTTTTTTTTCCCCCTTTGAAATGATTGGAAGGAGTCTTGTATTAAATGTTGGGTAGTTAATAAAGTACTGATGATATCCAAGAGCATCCTTGGCTTCTTGCATAAACTCTAGTTTGTGTGTCAGTACAATAGTTATAGTTCTTGAAGGATTAATTACTGGGAGGTTTTTTATTAAGGCTCATGTGACTCCTTCAGTTAGAAGATGCTGCCTTCAACTAAATCACACTCTTTGTCTCAGTCAGTTCCCTTTTGTTCCCATGCTCACTCCTACACGTAACCTTCCTAATTTTTGACTTGTGTTGAGACTCGGCTGGGCTGTGTCCTCATTAGGTGATGTACATGAGGTTGTGTTGAACATTAAATGATTAGCACAAAGGCATTTTTGATTAAGAAACAGTGGAGAACCATGGTGAGGATAATTTGTCTTCAGTTTTGATAATTATGTATGTTCTTTCTGTTGTCACATAACTCTCTGATCTCCTAAGTTCTTTTATGTTTCCTAAACTTATGGGGTTTTGTTTGTTTGTTTGTTTGTTTGTTTGTTTTGTTTTGGGCTTTTTCAAGACATGGTTTTCTCGGTGTAGTCCTGGCTGTCCTGGAACTTGCTCTGTGTACCAGGCTGGCCTCAAACTCACAAAGATCCACCTGCTTCTTTATCCCAAAAGATTAAAGACGTGCACAGCCACCACCCAACTAAAATTATAATTAACCAAAACTCCTTTAATTAAAACTTAGTAGACTATCATTCCTTTCTCATTTCAAGTGTTAAAATTTTACTACTTCTATGTAACTATGAATGTGTGTGAGATGCGTTCACGCAGGATTTGATGATGAAAGTGAAACTTTGAAGCAGAGAAATAATCCTGTATTTTACTGTTTAGGATGAAGGTGACCAAACAGCAAGTGTTGAGGAGCTGGAAAAACAGATTGAAAAACTGAGCAAAGTAAGCACGTTCAGATGTGTGTTCACGTCTGTGTACAGTGTTCTAAAATCCGTGATTCGTTTTTCTAATGCTAAGTAGCAGCAAGCTTTCCATAACTAACTAAAGAGAATTCCAGAAACACCCTCACAGTTAAACTTGACCAGCTAAGTGCTGGGGTTAGAAGCCCTGTAATATTATGCATAGCCAAATCTGTGAAAAAAGAGTTCTAGACTCCTCAATTGTACCTTTAAATTAATGTATCAGTAAAATATATTCTCTTGGAACTAGTTACTTAAAAACTTTCTGAGTTTCATAGTAATATTAATATTTGTATTTCATTTTACACTTGTGCATTTATTTATTATACTTACATTAGACTTATAAACTGTTTATACTTCAGTATTTATCATTAAAATTTATGTTCTGCTTTCAGTAGCATAATAAAATTTAAGATGAGTCTTTTTTAAGAAAAATTAAGGGTTTTTCTTTGTTTTGTTTTTAGATTATATTATAATTACATTTCTTCCTTTCCTTTCCTCCCTCTAAGCTCTCCCTTAGACCCCTCCCTACTCTCCTTCACATTCATGGCAGAAAAATTAGTTAGTTGGATTTTTTTGTTTGTTTGGCTTTTTGTTTGTTTTTCCAGAGCTGAGGCCTGAACCCCAGGGCCTTGCGCTTACTAAGCAAGCATTCTTTTATTGAGCTAAATCCCCAACCCCAAAAATTAGTTCTTAAGTACTATGAGATGCCTGTATGTTATTCTCTCAATGTTCATTCCCATGTGTTGAAAAGGCATGAAATGTGTAAAAAGCTAAACAGATGTAGGTTTGGTTAACTGTATAGAGAAGTATTGGCAAAGAAATGAACTCATTCGATTTGTTCTGGCTTAGTAACATATTTGATGACATATTCCATCATGTTCTTATGTACTGGACAGTATGATGATGCAGTAAACATAAAAGTACCTTTGTTGACTTTTGACGCACGCAGTGTCTGTGATGTAATTATATGGATGACTTTTTAACAGCAACAGAGCCAGTACAGGCGAAAGCTCTTTGATGCTTCCCACTCCTTGCGCTCAATGATGTTTGGTCAGGACCGTTACCGACGCAGATACTGGATTCTTCCTCAGTGCGGAGGGATTTTTGTAGAAGGCATGGAGAGTGGTGAAGGTAAGAACTGCCAATCTCCTAAATGTGATATTGTCTCCCCTGCCCCCGACACAGGGCTTCTCTGTTAAATCTGGACTGTCTTGGAACAGTCCAGATTTGCTTTGTAGACCAGGCTGACCTCAAACAGAGATCCACCTGCCTCTGTCTCCTGAGTGCTGAGATTAGAGGCATGTGCACCACTGCCCTCCAGGGTATTGTATTTTTTAAAAGCTTATTGCTACTGCCGTCTTGTGTCCTTTCATACTTAAGCGTGCTTTATTACTGGGCATAGTGAATGCTCAGTTCTCATTCCATTGAAACCTCTTACGCTGAGGGTTCATGCCCTTGGCTTTTCTTCTGCTGCCAGTCTTGCGTGACTCTGCTGCACCATGTTATTTTCTCTCCTTCCCCCAAAGCAGTGTTTCTCTGTGTAACAGCTCTGACTGTCCTGGAACTCACTTTGTAGACCAGGTTGGCCTCCAACTTGCTGAGATCTGCCTGCCTCTGCCTCCCCAAGTGCTGGGATTAAAGATGTGCACTACCACCATCCCACTTAGAAACACCATTCTTAAACAAAATCTTCATGTGAACTCTCAGCATCTCAAAAACAGAAAGAGAGAGGGAGAGAGAGAATAAAAACAGAGTTGTGATCAGTGTCCTTGGACGAACTCACACATTTTATCTCCAGCCCCGATGTGCTTTGAGGGGCAACTCCTGTGACTGCCAGACCCTGCGATCTCAAGAACCAGCAAAGACTCGGGCGAATTAGTCCTTAGTGCTGCTCAGGAGAATTAGTATGATATATAGTATTAATTCTAATTAGAAGCTATTTCAAGAGAAGGGAGTGAGAGCTTTCAAATGTTAATAGAGAACTGGCTATATATGATATACTCAGCGTATTGTGTATATGGTCAAAATGAGATTCAGTGCAGTGTTTTGCCATGGGAAGCTCTCACAGTAGAGCTTCAGGGAAAATGGAATGAGTCCCTTTCACCACTGTATTGATGGGCCTTGTGCGTGCCACACTAGGGCTGTGTCCCTGACTATCTCTGGCTCTACCTGCATCCTTTATTTTACAGCAGCCCCCATGTTAAGGAGAGCTTATTGACTGGAATTCCATCACCACATAAGGGAGAAGATTAAAATCAGATTGCCAAGTTCAGTGGCGGACTCTGTAAAGGAAGCAATATAGAATGATATTCCAAGAGGAATGGGAGACACCTAGTGCACACAGGGTGATCAGAGAGCACTCTTGAGAAAAGGATATTTAACCTGAGACTTACGGGCCAAGAATTGTTGAGTGGAACACTGTCCTGCATGAGAATAGCAAGCACAGAGGCCCTGAAGAAGCAGATGGGGGGAAATCTGAACAACAACTTCCAGGGCCATCAGTGCAGAGATTATAGGAGTTTTGTCAGATGTTGTAGAGTGCTGAGGCCTTAGTAAAGAATTGGGATTTTATCCCACATTGCAGAAGAGTGGACAGGATTCTATTTATGCAGTACTACAAACCGTAAGTTACATACACAACATAGAACAGGCACAAATGGTGTGAACAGGTAGAGCTCCAAAGAAACTATTCACTTGGGAAATAAATAACTTGAAAATGGTGAATGCCACAAGCGAGGTAGGGTGTGTGTGTGTGTGTGTGTGTGTGTGTGTGTGTGTGTGTGTGTGTGTGTGTGTGTGTGTGTCTCCTTGGAAGTTACACCTATATAGATCTGACTAAGCATGGTTAGTCTTGAGCAGCATTAAAGATGGAGGAATAGGCCGGCTGGTTACTCTGTACCCTTCATGACTGATTATGTTAGCCTGAAAGTCAGCTGGTTTTCAGATAGAAGAAAGTAGTAGATTTATCATTTTAATAAAATTCATCTTTGAATTCTTTGGCATTAATAGGAGAAATGGTGACCCACTAAAGGATATTTAGTGCACTAATGATCAGACGTGATCCAATTTAGTGTTTTGCCTCCTAGGCATTGGCAAAGACAAAAAATATTGATAGCATCTAATTTTGTTGAGGATCTAGGAAAACAGTCATCCTTATGTGCCTCTGGGGTGAGTGTATTTGGTCCTGAGTTTGACCCAAACTTTTTAGAGGATAGTTTTGACAGTATACCTCAAGAACTCTTAAAAAGTATATATGTTGATTGTTTTAAGGAATTTGCCCAAGGATATAGATTTTTAAAATGCCCAAACGAAATATATATCATTTATTGTTATATGAAAAGTATCAAAAATAAAAGTACATACCATCTTATTGTTAATAGTTGATAACTTCACTCTACTGTCTTTCAACAGGTAGTTATGATAATCATCCATTCAATATCATATAGCTATTAAATGTATGTAGTTATATATTTATTGATGTTTCATACATAGTCGCAATTTATTGAAACAGGTAGACTGGACTAGATTCCCCTTTTCAGATTACATAGGCTGAGAGGTACATGGAGAACTCCTTGAAGTGCTATACAGATCTACTAGTTCTTACTGTGTAGGTTTGGTTTTTAAATGTTGTTGAAGTGTGTGTGTCTGTGTTGTATGTATGGGGACACTCTTGTGTGTTGTGTTGTATGTGTGTCTGTTCCATGCATGGAGAGACCGGAGGAGAACATAGGATATCTTTCCTTACCA
Organism: Dicrostonyx torquatus; assembly: GCA_028555095.1. NCBI lineage: Eukaryota > Metazoa > Chordata > Mammalia > Rodentia > Cricetidae > Dicrostonyx > Dicrostonyx torquatus. The sequence continues at coordinate 2,044,091 of JAQHUG010000108.1, forward strand.
CTCTTAATTGCCTTGAGACAGGGTCCCTGGCTGCAGAAGAAAGTCACTGTTTCTGCTGGCCTGCAGATTTCCCCGCCAACACTTGAGTTCCAGGCACGCATGGCCACATATGCCTGCTGTTTTATGTGGGTTCTGGAGATTCAAACTCAGGTCCTCGTACTTGCACAGCCAGCATTCTTACCCACTAAGTCATCTCCGCAGCTGTACATTTAATTTTTTATGCTAAATATATAGTAAGTTTCTAATGACTGAAAAAGTTCATAAGGAAAGAAAATGAGGACTATAAGATGTGGAAGTTTGATGTATTTTTTATGTAATTTGGTGAATAATAAAACTTAACTGTAGTAATGGTTTGATGTGTAGTAATAACTTTCTTTAATGGCATCTTTTGCTTGTATAGGCCTAGAAGAAATTGCAAAAGAAAAAGAAAAGCTTAAAAAGGCAGAAAGTCTCCAGATCAAAGAAGAAGTATTTGAAACTCCTGCAGAATCTTTAAACTGTTCCATTCCCGATCACTGTGAGCAGAAGGATGACCTTAAAGAAAAAGATAACACAAATCTCTTTCTTCAGAAACCTGGCTCTTTCTCCAAGTTAAGCAAGCTTTTGGAAGTAGCTAAAATGCCTCCTGAGTCAGATATTGTGACCCCCCCAAAAGCGACCATTAGTACGAACGGGTGTACATTGTCTCATCAGAATGGGGGGAAGCATTCACTGGGGAGCCTTCCCTTGGCAGCAGCACAGAGCGGCCTGGAAAAGACAGACGCCGGTCTGTTTACCACTGCCTCCGGGAGCTGTGCGAAGTTGTACAGCCCTCTCCCCAATGACCAGCTGCTAAAGACACTGACTGAGAAGAACAGACAGTGGTTTAGCCTTTTGCCAAGAACACCTTGTGACGATACTTCCTTGACCCATGCTGACATGCCAGCTGCTTTAGCGACTCCTCAGTCTCAGCCACCATCGAAGTCGCCGTCACCTGCTCCAGCTCCACTGCTTGGGCCATCGTCTTCTCATAGCCCTGCTGGACTGAACCCATTTTCTTTACCGCCTCTTCAGGTCAGTACTGCTAACAAAACACGTTATGGCAGGTACTTTGACCTTTGGTGATCTTCACTTCTGAGTTAAAATATCCTGAGACATTCTGAAAAACCAAAGCAGTCAGAATGTCTGTCACCGACTTCATTCGCTCTCCTGCTGTCTATCCATATTAAGGCGGCTTACTCTTCAGTTTGCTAGAGTTGCAGCGTACCTAACATGTAATTACCTTGGGGACAAATAACATGAAAGTTAAAATTGTTCCTAATGTATGTCGTTTTTCTTTGATAAGTGGATATTGTTTTGGAAGGTAGAATTTGAAAAAATAATTTGTTTCCAAACATTCCGCTAACTCCTTAGATTAATGAGTACTTTGTTTCTGTTTTGTGAATGCTGTTATTACATTAAGTACATGGAGCTCAGAGGACAGCTTGCAGGAGAGGGCTCTTTCCTTCCATCAAGTGAGTGCCAGGGATGGAACTCAGGAGGCTTTCCCCTCCGAACCCCAATCTAACTTTAAGATGTTTTGTTTTACAGGTGAAAAGTGGCATGTCTATGATGGGCCTTCAGTTCTGTGGGTGGCCTGCTGGTGTACTCACTTCCAGTGTCCCGTTTACATCACCTTTGCCTGGTCTGGGGTCAGGCTTGGGACTGCCAGAAGGAAATGGTAGTTCATTCTTGACCTCCAATGTTGCTTCAAGTAAAAGTGAGTCTCCAGTCCCTCCACCGGAAAAGGCCTCCACAGCTCAGCCAGCAGCTGTTGAAGTAGCAAAGCTGGTAGATTTCCCTAGTCCAAAACCTATCCCAGAAGGTAGGTGAGCAGTGACTTGCAGCCACTTTCTGTGTCTTGATTCTCATGCTGATAGTTTATTTCTCTTGTGTAAATGTGTCTCTGATGAATTTCCTTGTGGCTAATGACAAATCTTGAGGTTTGCTCTGCCATTATTTCCTAGTCAAAATAATGTAAACTATGGGCATAATTTGTCTTGTCTTAGAAATGCAGTTTGGTTGGTGGAGAATTATTGACCCAGAGGACCTGAAAACATTGCTCAAAGTGCTGCATCTCAGAGGGATAAGGGAAAAGGCACTACAGAAGCAAATCCAGAAGCACTTGGATTATATTACTCAAGCCTGTATCAAGAATAAGGATGGTAAGTGCTCAAGAGATTTCTGCTCTTTTATTATGAAAATCCATGTTTTGTTTTGTTTTTAACTCCCAACCTTTTTATTTACTTTTTTGTGTTTTGTTTTGTTTATGGGCACATTTGTCCCTGTGTGATGCCTGTGTGAGGGCGTCAGATCCCTTGGAACTGGAGTTACAGACAGTAGTAAGCTGTCATATGGGGGCTGGGAGTTGAACCCCGGATCCTCTGGAAGAGCAGCCAGTGCTCTTCAGCACTAAGCCATTTCTCCAGCTCCAAAAATTCATTATTTTACCCTAAAACCTTTTAATATATATTAATTCTTTATTACTTTTATTTATTTTCAAATTATTCTTATTATTTTTAATTATGTATGTGTATGCATAGGCCAGAGGTATTGGATCCCCCTGGAGATTCAGTTATAGGTTGTTGTAAGCCATGTAATGTGTGCTGGGAATCAAACTTGAGTCCTGGACGAACAGTACATGCTTTTGGCCACTGAGCCATCTCTCCACAGACTTTATTATTTTAAATAAATTTTGCTTTTCTCAAATTGTGTTTCTATCATTTTTAGTACCTATACACATGGTTTTGTGTGTCTCAGACAGTTTCTTGTTCAGCAACAAGCTGTCTGCATGTGCTTGCACATTTGTCTATGTTTGATGGATGTAGTCTATCTAGCATTTTACTCATTTGGGGGGGAAATCATCATGGGAGGGCAGTTAGAAATCAAGTAGACGTCAAAACTACTTTCTTCTCAAATGTAGTTGCTATTATTGAACTAAATGAAAATGAAGAAAATCAGGTAACTCGAGATATTGTGGAAAACTGGTCCGTAGAGGAGCAAGCGATGGAACTGGACTTGAACATCCTCCAGCAAGTAGAGGACCTGGAAAGGAGGGTTGCGTCAGCAAGTTTGCAAGTGAAGGTAAAGCCAGCTTGGCATGTAATTTGTCTTTAGGGTGATGGAAGGTAATTGTTATTATATAACTTGTATAATGTAGTTATTGTACTAAATGTTTTCACATGATTTCATTTAATTCTCAACAGTCTTGAGTTAACCTCTCCTGTCGAACAGGTAAGGAAACAGGTTCAGTGTAAATAACCTGCCAGTCAGCATTTAAGTGGCAAAAAATGTATGCAAGCCACACCTGTTGGACTTGTGTTGCACATGTGTTTTTTTAGATCTTGTATTCATAGAAATCACTTTGTTTTTATCATGGTAAGTCCAGTTTTCTCATAAATATCAGCAGAGTCTTACTGCAGTGTTCATGGAAGACCCAAGGACTCTTTTATGTTTAACTGTTGTGCTCTCAGACTTTTTCTGTGTATAGGCTAAACTGGAAGGACAATACAGACATGAGGGTCCATGTTCTATCAATAAGCAGACACACACATATGTGACACACTTGTCCTTATCTGGTGGGTGTGATGTCACAGGCAATGGTCAGAGCTGATTTCTGCTGGAGAGGAGAAGGAAGGCCTTGACGGACTGCACAGGATGCTGAGGCTTGGGAAGAGGGCTTGTGCCAATAAGTAGATAGATACCCGTGTGCTGACTCAGCAGAGAACCCTGCAGAAGTTTAGAAAACCGTGGTCTCTCGTGTCATTTCTTTCACTTCATATTTATCTTTTATTCAAAGGAAAATGCATTACATAATCATATCCTGCTCAATAATTTAGATTTTGCTTCATAATTAGTTTTGAAGGTCTCCAAAAAAACCCCATTATTTTCTAGAGCTAGTATAATATCCCTTTTTGCCACAAACATAATTGCTAACATTAGAAAACAAAATTTATTGCTTCATAAAACTATTGAGCTAGGAAACTGTGTGTCTTCTCCCCTAGCCTGTGAACTGTCCGCATGCCTCATTTATCTGGCATCGTCAACAAAGGAACTCCTCCACACGAGTTAATTTTCTAGGGAAATGAAGATTATTCCATTTAGTGCTATGATTTTTTTTAAGATGTTTGTTGGATTTCTTGGTTTATGCATTTCACTGCCTCCTTAAATTGAGAATAATGAGTGTAATTTACATTGTCTTGGAGACACTGTCTTTAGCATGAAGAACAATGATCAGGCTGTATCCCCAGGAAGTGTGGAAGGGCTAACTGAGTAGTGGGCGTGCTTTCTCACACGCGGCTTCTGTTTTCCACGCTCTGCTTCCGCTCTCTCTCACGGTCACTTGTTAACTACTTGTTGGTGTTGGTTTACACAGTTTTAATTTTCCTTCAACGTATTCCATCTAATTTGCCAGTGCTGACTGACCTCCAGTTGGGAAAGCATGTCAAGTGCTTATAGATTAGAGTGTGGTCTGAAACCGTCACACTTGGATGCCTTGATCCCACCACTTTGCTGCCTCCATGCCCTTGCTAATGTTCTCAGCAGCTGAAATAAGTGCAGTTTGCTTTTGAGTGGAGTGTCTTGGCATCTTGTTACTAAGCTACTTGTGAATTGTGCTGTTGTATTATTCTGAGAACTGAATAATAACTTTATTTAGTCTTGAATTGTCTTTTAAGTGATGGAAAATGTTTTACTATCTATAGAAGACTTAATATTTTTTCTTAAAAATAAAATACTTTTAGTCTGAGAAGCTTGCCATAATGAAAGCACATTAAACTTGTGCTGTTGATCTATTAGATATATTCATTTGCATTTTGTTTTTTGAGGTAGGGTTTCCTCTATGTAGCTTTGGAGCCTGTCCTGGAACTCACTCTGTAAACCAGGCTGACCTCAAACTCAAAGACATCCACCTGCCTCTGCCTCCCGAGTGCTGGCATTAAAGGTGTGCACCACCACCAATCTCGCTTGCATTTTTAATCTTTTGTGAGCTAACTCCTTCAGCCATGAGCGCTATGAAATGGCTTCTAAGTTCCTGTTGTTTTCTGAAAAGCATGGGGGTCTACAGGCTCTTTCAAATACTGAATCTGTAATTGGATATGATATGAAGATGACCACAGGTTTCTGTTTGATTTTACTGTCCTTAATCTGACCTTAAGTGTCCATTGCCACTACCTGAACTGGGGGTAGTCTTTCACACCCACACCATCCATCCCATGACTTTACTCAATGTGAGCCATCACTGAAATGTCAAAGCTAAAATTTACATTTATCTTTGTTATATTATTATTAGCTTTATTTGAGTGTGCTCTTCATCATACAGAGCTACCTTTTTCATAGTGTTACCCAAAACATTAAGTTTTCTTCCTAGTTTGAAACATTACAGATTTATAACAACCAGCTTTGTTATTCATTCATACTGTATTAACAGAGCAAATCAAATGAAGAGCCTTTGGTCACTGGTACGAAGGACCTTTCTACAGTAACACTTTTGGACAGACAGAGCACAGCCATCTTGCTTTTGATTTCCTAATTCTAGTTTACTTTGCAGAAGTTGAAGTGTCATATTTACAAGGTTTCTGTTGTTTAGTTATTTTGCTTCCCTTTTAGAATGTGGGAAGCATAATATGGGCAAGGGGAATAGCTATGCCGAGCTTTACAGACAAAGGGAAAGTAGTGGGTGTTAGGATGAACATGGGGGAACAGTGGAAGGCATGAGGGCAGAATCAAGAGAAAAGTTCAAGGCCACCAAGACATTTCCTTTGGTACATGTATAGCATTAATGAACATGGTAGTCTAAACCTTTGCGATTGTTTGCTGAATTTTACTGCTTATGTAATCAATGTTATTTTTCACACACTTTCTTACAAACTGTTTTTCTTTTTTGCTCTTGTTTTAACCTAGAATTAGGAAATGCAAGGTAAAACCTTTTAGTAAAGATCCTTGAGATCTGCTGGTGATCGCTGCTGAATTTTACATAAAGGTAACTCACCCATCTAACAGTTTCAGAAGAAACCGTAATGACATTATTCTCTTGATGTATAGGGTTGGATGTGTCCAGAGCCTGCATCAGAAAGGGAGGACTTGGTATATTTTGAACATAAGTCATTTACTAAGTTGTACAAGGAGCATGATGGAGACCTTACTGGTGACGAAGAAAACAGTGCACATGCACTGGCCCGGAAGAGTGACAACCCCCTAGATATAGCTGTAACCAGGCTGGCTGATTTGGAGCGGAACATTGAGAGAAGGTATCTGAAGAGCCCCTTAAGTACCACCATTCAGATCAAACTGGATAATGTGGGCACAGTTACTGTCCCTGCTCCTGCACCATCCGTTAGTGGTGATGGTGACGGGTAGGTTATTGAGATTAACTTGACAAATTATTGTGCTTCTTTGCTAATTGGAGCCTATTTTCTATTGCCTGTTATCTATGTATCTTCTTGTTTGTCTGTGATCCTTGTGGATCATGCTATTTGCATGGTGCTTTGTAAAAACTTTTATTTTTGTTATGTGCATTGATAATCCTGCAAAGTGATCTTACATTTATCTGGTTGTGACTAAGCTTCAAGGCACGTAGCCACAGTCTGTGCACTACATCAAATTTAGTTGCTTAAACTTTATACTTATTGGCTGTACATGTTTTTGTCATTGCTTGGCTTTCAGTGTGATGATTGTTTCACATTCAGTGACCATAAATGTGGCCATGACCTACTCAATTTCTCTATATCTCAATGCAGAATTGAAGAGGATATTGCTCCAGGGCTCAGGGTCTGGAGAAGGGCGTTAGCAGAAGCTCGCAGTGCTGCACAGGTAGCCCTGTGCATCCAGCAGTTACAGAGATCAATAGCATGGGAAAAATCAATTATGAAAGTTGTAAGTGTTTTTATTTAAGAAATACTATGACTGATTTTCTCTGTCTTGTTTTTTCCCAACCTCCAGATCTTTCTTAACTATATATTACCATATTGTTACAATAATGTACTGTATTTGGGAGTATGTCTAATTCTTAAATACTATACAATTTATTCTTTTATCTTGAATTTTTTATAGCAACTTGCCAAATATTTTTCTTCTCTTGCTCAAATTTTGGTTTTGTTTCCCTTGAATACTTGTCTGTAATCCTAACAGTTTGCCTCCTGAACTATATTAGCATAAGGTTGTTAATGGAAACATTTTAAAGGATGTTCACTCCTGTGTGCATACTCTAATTCTAGCATTATCCACTCCATTATCCTTAATTATTCTACTTTTCTAACACTAATCAGAATACTAAATACAAAACAGACAACTTTGACTTGTGTGTTTGTATCAGATAAGGTTGGCATAAAGACTAGAACTTTTTGTTTTTCTCCTGATAATTAAAACTGACTTTTCATCTTTGGAAACCCAGGTGGTTATTGGATAGCAAGCATCCATTCTGGCATCAAATGTCACATATTTAAAATAACAGCTATAGATCACCTACATTCAAAGAGACAGTTGTTTTAAATCATGTACATAGTGCCCTATTACCTATTAATGTACTGTGCATGGAAGTACCTTTATGAATTCCTTTAATGTTTGCTTTTGAATTAAATACCAGTTTCAGAATTCTAGTATTTGAGACTTGTTGTCATGAACTCCTAGTAATTCAGTGTCCCTTTTCTCAGTTTCCTTTGGTGCTCACACTGCTCATGGCCTTGTGTATGCAGTGTGCACAAATAAACCCGTGTCTTCCCATTTGTATTTCTTCCTGAAGATGTCTGGAATCGGAGTCTGCAGCTTTTACAGTTTGCTCAGACTTAAGTCTTTTCAATTGCATTAATTTACTCTAAGCCTGAAAGTGCTGTGCAGGTTCTTTGAGAACATTTTCTTAAACATAAAAATATTTAACAACAAAATATATTTTCCTAAAATTAATAAAAAAACTATTTAAGTAAGTTTAATAATCTCCTTAGGCAAATATATTTGTTGTAGACTAGATTACAGTGAATGCACAAAGAAACCTCTAAGCTGGCTGAAAAGTGGTAGCGCACTCATTTAATCCCAGCACTCTGGAGGCAGAGACAGGGTCTCTGTAGTTCGCTGGTTCTCTGTGCAGCCTAGGCTGTCTGCACCCCTGCCGGTATTTCCCAGGAACTGAGACAAGCCGGGCCCCATCACACCTGGCCCCTTTTGCATCCCCAGTTCCTTTCGGGTTTGAAATTCACCTTTCCAATGTAACTGATGTACTTGTGTCATCATTTAACACCATGACAACAGTCTCTTTAAAAAATATTCACCTGCATATTATTTTAGCTCAGCTGTGGAGCACTTGCCTGGCATGCACAGTGCTCTGGGTTCCTCTCTCAGGACCGCAAATAACGATGGTGATGATCACATGGTTTATTATTGATAGATTAGGAAGTATTTTGTAGCCTTTGATTAGATAGATATCTGTGCCCATAATCATCCTAATACATCCAAACAAAATGTTAAAGTGTTCAGTACTTTTAAAAAATACTGTCTTAGCCGGACGGTTGTGTCACACACCTTTAATCCCAGCACTCAGGAGGCAGAGTCAGGCAGATTTCTGTGAGTTCGAGGCCAGCCCGGTCTACAGAGTGAGTTCCAGGACAGTTAGGGCTGTCACACAGTGAAACTCTGTCTCAAAAAAAACTAAAAAAAGAAAGAAAAAGAAACAAAGAAAAAATATATATCCTTAGCCAGATAGCAAACTTACCAGAACAGAGGAAACTGCCAGTTTGCGTCCAGGTAATTCTCTGCATAAGCATTTTTTTGTTTTGTCGCAAAGGAGTTAAAAGCAAATATCAATGTACATGTTCTCACATAGTTATGAGCTATTACTGGGAGCTTTTCAAAAGTGCTAGAAAGTTGATATTTCTCACCTCTTTTCTGAAAATATATAAGAAAACAGTTATAAACTGGATTTGAGATATCAAGCAAATTTTAGTAGTATTTCTAGTGTTTTTTCAAGTCAACAGAAAATTATGTTCATGAATCTTATTTTTAATATTATTATAGAGGTTTAAATAATACCTTGTCCTTGTTTCTGAATAAGTGTTTTACAATAGAGTTTATAAAGGTGGAGTGTAGATTTCGTGAAGTACCATTAAGTTACTCAGTGGTGTGGGATTCAGAGAGTCCATCTAATAGAAACTTATTTGGGGGTTATTAAACTCTACTGCTTTCACTTGACAATTTTAGTATTGCATATATCTGATGTGTTTAATAGTTCATCATGTATGAAATAGTTCTCATATCTGCTCCTTTGAATAGTATGTATCTCCTATTTTGATTACATTTTAAACTACCTTTGTGTGTATATACATGCAAATATATATATTAAGTTATAAGATTATTTTAAAGTTTTCTAGGCTAGCATATAATGTATTGAAGTTAAATGAAGCAATTTTGAATTGTTAAATCATTTTTTCTTTAAGATTGCGAATACCTAACTTTAATATAAATGAATTCCCATTTAAGTGTAGTCACTTTTGAAGTACTGACTACAGGGTACTTTCTACCATGGCTGCACTGTGCCCTGAAGTCAGACGACGTAGGTGCACTCTGCTCTCGCAGCCGCCCCGGAGGCTCTGCGCCTTTCCCCCTCTCTCTTTCCAAATCTGTTATACAAACTATGTCTACACAGGGGATACTTTCTCCCTTCATGCTTGAAGTCATTAATGGTGCTATACATTTTTCAGTAAAGAAGAAATACTTTTAGTTGTAGAAAATAAATCATGACTGTAAATTCTTTATTGTTTTCTTCCTTGGAGACAATTTTTAAGATGCATTTTCTATATTTGTGGCTGAAATTCGACTTGGGTTGGTTTTCAGAGTTTCCTGTTTTAAGTCAGTCATAAATCATGTGTGAATAATATACAATTTAGGAATATTTTATATTAATGTGTAATTAGTAATTATAATGAGTATCTAAATCTTGATATTAAAGACTATTCTCAATATTAAAGACTATTCTCTTATTTTTTTCTCAGAATATCATAAGGACAATAAGATAAGCAAAAGCTGAAACATTACAAGTCCCATGTATTAAAGCTACTCATTGCTTTGTGTGCTCTGATGTCATGTTGATGACTTCATACGTTGATGTGTACATGCTTCTGAAGTGTGTGAAGGCATCCAACCTCTAGCTCTGTTCTATGCAGTGTATCTGAAATGTGCATTTACCCCAAAAGGATTGCTCGCCCGTCATGTGGTCCCTATCTGTGTGATGAGAGATACATAGATGTGTGTGGCTACTATATATTTGTTAGCAAGCGGAATGTTCATTATCAGTACAAATAGGAATTATGGCTTGTTTAACATCCCAACAGCAAGTGCTCATAGCAGAGGACTGATGTTAAATGGTTTTTATGTATTTGTAGTACTGCCAAATCTGTCGGAAGGGGGACAATGAGGAGCTGCTTCTACTCTGTGACGGCTGTGACAAAGGCTGCCATACCTACTGCCATAGGCCCAAGATTACGACGATTCCAGACGGGGACTGGTTTTGTCCAGCCTGCATCGCTAAGGTAAGATTGGTAGGAGACTAAGCTTTAAATTACCAGATTTTTGTGATTTGTTTAAAGATTTAACTTACCACAGTTTATAAAATTCATCTTTTTTACCAGTCCACTAATTTTAATGCATTGACAAAGCTGCACAGCACCACCACTATTTAACTCAGAACATCTTCACAATATCAATATGTAGTGTCTGTGTCTGCACAGCACCACCACTATTTAACTCAGAACATCTTCACAATGTCAATATGCAACGTCTGTGTCTGCCTACTTCTTCTTACCCAAAATACTTTGAAAGTTCATGTTCTAGCACAGTCCAGTACTTTTTTATAGTCAAATAATACTCTATAGACTTACTACATTTTGCTTATTCAGTCATCAGTTGATAAACGTTTGTGTTGTTTCTACCTTCCAGATACTGTGAGTGATTATCTGATCATGCATGGACCCGTTTCTATCTCTAGAATATGTGACTTGGAAGTATCCAAGTTGGTTGTTTTCTTAACTGTTTTACTTTTTTGCTCTTTTGGGGGCCTGCCACCCGGTTCCCCAGTAAATACACACAGAGGCTTATTCTTTTTGGTTTATTGAGACAGAATTTCTGTGTCGTTTTGGAGCCTGTCCTGGTACTAGCTCTTGTAGACCATGCTGGACTCCAACTTACAGAGTTCTGCCTGCCTCTGCCTCCCAAGTGCTGGGATTAAAGTGCTCCCACTGCCTGGGTACAAAGACTTCTTACTGTCTTGTTTCTTGCCAGCTTTTCTTAACTTTAAATTATCTATCTATTTCCTTTTGGCTTTTACCTTTCTCTATTTCTGTATATCCTTTCTTTTCTTCTTATTCTGTGTCTGGCTGCATGGCTGGGCAGCTCGCCCCTGGAGTCCTCCTCTCCTCTCCTCCTTGTTCTTTCTCTTTATTCTCCCTGCCTGACAGCCCCACTTATCCTTTCTCCTGCCTGGCTATTGGCTGTTCAGCTCCTTATTAGACCCATCAGGTGATTTAGACAAAGTTACACAGCTTCACAGAGTTAAACAAATGCAACATTAAAGGAACACAACACATCTTTGCATCATTAAACAAATGTTCCACAGCATAAACAAACGTAACACATTTTAAAATAATATTCCACAACAGAAGAGAATGTTTAAGTCAAATGATAATGAACACCTGTATTTTTAGTTATTTTTCAGTCACATTTAAAGTAGAAACCTGTGAAGCAAATTATGAGAGACTAGGTCAGGCAGTGGTGGCACATTCCTTTAATCCAAACACTTGGGAGGCAGAGGCAGGCGGATCACTGTGAGTTCGAGGCCAGCCTGAGCTACAAGAGCTAGTTCCAGGACAGGCTCCAAAGCTACAGAAAATCCCTATCTCGAAAAAGAGCCCTGTACACCTCACTTGGTTAGAGGCCTAGAGTGTGGGAACACTGGCAATCCACTCTACACTGCTGTGTCTGCAGCTAGCTCCATGTTGAAGAATATTTTCCCCATGCTTTATTGGGTGTCAGTCATAGGAGATCTCTAAAAGAATAGAATTACCAACCTTCTAAAGCAGAGTTGGTGCATCTTGTGGACCCTAGCTAACATTTATGGTTTAACATAATAGAAAGTCAATAAACGGTTGTTTTCTTATACCCCATCTGCTTATTTTTTAATTAAAGGCAAGTGGTCAGACTATAAAAATAAAAAAACTTCATGTCAAAGGAAAGAAGACAAATGAGTCCAGGAAGAGCAGGAAAGGGACGGCTGCTGGAGACACGGAAGATGAAGACTCTGCTTCCACAAGCAGCTCCTTGAGAAGAGGAAGCAAAGATCTCAAAAAGAGGAAAATGGAGGAGATCCCTTCCGTCAACTTGTCAAAAGTAGAAAGTGCTGCTTCTGTTAAGAAACCCAAAAGAGACGACACCAAGGGCCTGGCTCTTTGCAGGTATCTTTTTTTCCCTTCGATTTTTAAGTTTAGTTCGCGGAATGCCAACTGCAGGTACCGTTTTCAAACATTATTTTCTGTAGTGCGATCCTGAATGAAATGGAAACTCATGAAGATGCCTGGCCTTTTCTACTTCCGGTAAACTTGAAGCTTGTACCAGGGTACAAGAAAGTCATCAAGAAGCCTATGGATTTTTCTACAATCAGAGAAAAACTAAATACTGGACAGTAAGTACATCATTTCTGTTCAGCACAGTAGTGAGAATGAAGGATTAGTGTGGTGACGGATCATGAAGTATCTGTAGAAGCTACGAAAGCTTATTTTTATAGGGCGTAGGAAAGGTTCCCACTCTTTCCCGGTGCAGCACTTGTGAATGGGGGTTGCAGGGTGGCTGGAGGGTCTGTGACGTGGTGGAGTTGGAAAGCTCCCTACCAGAACGGTACGAAGTCAGAGAGTAAATGGGATGTGGGAAACAGGGCAGGTGAAAAACACCTTTATGTTTTTGCTTCAGGATAGGGTCTTACTCTGTAGCTGAGGCTAACCTCAAACTTGCAATCCTCCTGTCTCTGCCAGCTGGGTCCCAGGATTGTGGGGTGTGATACCATGCCTGTCCTGGAGACCCAGCCTTGCAGAGCACAGTGAATGTTTCATGCATGGACTTAGACGTGTTCAGTGCGGTCATCCTGCTCTCCAGCTTTCTTTTTACTTCCTCTTTAACTCTGCTTCCCGTGGTTGGTTTGTAGTCCCGAGTGGTAACAGCGGCCTGTAACGGTGTGTTTCCTTTCAGGTACACCAGCTTTGAGACCTTTGCTCTAGATGTCAGGCTTGTGTTTGACAACTGTGAGACATTTAATGAAGATGATTCCGACATAGGCCGAGCTGGCCACAGGATGAGAAAGTACTTTGAAAAAAAGTGGACAGATACCTTCAAAGTGAGCTGAAGATGTAATCTCCTTTTTCTCCTTTTCCTTCTCAACAAGGACAAACAAGACCAGCAATGTGAACTGCATTTACACAGATGTGCAAGGCACATGTGTACGTACTTTTTTCCTTGAAATAAGTATATATATATAAATATATATATTTAAAAAAGGTGAGAAGAATACACCATTTTTAGAGGCTTCACTCCTCCAGCCGAGACCGTTGGTCACTGGTTTGTGTGATTTATCAGCTAACTTAGGTAGAACAGGGAAGCACACCCAAAGAATGTTCAAAGAAAAGGGTGGTATAGTGCAATAGCAATTAAACTCTATCAAATCGCACTGAATAGCCAACACCAGAGCTCTAACGTGGGGAATGGTTCTCCTTTCCCTCTCAATAAATATCTATTTTTCATTTTTTTACTTTGTAGTTTATTTTTTAGTGAATGTATTTAATTTTATGAATTATTTATGATTAAACCACATCCAGAATCTTCGTTTTCTGTGAAAAGGAAGAACTAGAAAATTGCTTTAAATCTTGAAAATACAACAAGGAATGTTTTAAAATATAAAACAAAGCCAAGTTAAACTGTTTACACTGATGTGCTCTGAAAGCACCAAAAATAAACTTTACTGTAGAGTTCCAAGTACATTTATATATATATATATATGTTGCGCATCACTTGTGTAGGTAAAGTGTATTTCAAGCCAGTGGAAATTGATGTGTATATATTGTTCATTATTGTTTATATTGAGTCTTGTTTTAATATGTATTATGTGTATATATTGTTTGGAGACATTATTGTTTATGCCTTAGGAGGACTGTAGCATTTTATCTGAAGGTAATTACAGCTCTACAGCTTGTACAGTAATTATCCTCTACCGACACTGTGGCGTCTCCCGAATCTTGGTAGTGCCTGCCTTTGAAACAGGGTGTAGGGGATAGTAGTTTTCCATTTTTCTATTTTGTTATATAATTTTAAGCCACCAGGGCCTAAATTAAAGTATAATCATTTGTATCCATGTGGAATAAAATCGTGACAATTTCCTACACACACAGTATTTTTTCATAGAGACACTTCCTTCCCATCTGCCTTGCCTCAGAAATAACTTTAAAAGACATTTGTAACCACTGTGTTTTATCTACTGTGTGTTGTGGCCTGTTGGAGGCAAATAGATGAGAGTTCTTTTGTACCTATGTAAAAGTACTTGAAGTTTTATTTAAAATAAAATGTCGTGGAAAAGGTAGCATTCTTTTTTGTTATTTTTAAGGGGTGTCATTTTTTCACTGCTATGTGTGGCACGGATAAAATAGAAGAGTTTACAAAACAGGTAAACTCTTTTGTTGTTGTTTTTCTTAATGTACCTCAGCGTGCATTTGTTCAGAAAGCGGTGACTTTCAACTTTAGTTTTGCAGAGTCCTAGCGGTGTGTGTGGTGACTCGGAGCGCAGTATGCCGAGCGCAAAGCCTGGGTTAAGGTCAGCTCTGAGCTTCACGGAGTATAAATTTCTCTCAACCTCATTTTGTTTCACATTTTCAATATGAAAGCATTAGGATACTTTGCTCTGATATGAGAGGTATGTTTATAGATGCATAATCCAGTGCTCATAAAGCATGGTTATTAGGTCATAAAGCATGTAAATTAAGCCATGAGCTTCATAGCTGTAACTTTGGGTCAGCCAAAGCGGGACATTGGAAAGCCGCTAGTGAACAAGATAGGCAGGGTTGGGGAGGAGACTCAGTGGTAAAGTTGCTCAAGCCTGAGAAGCTGTGTTCAGATCCCCATCCCCCATTCCCAGCCCCCACATGAAAGCCAGGCCCAGGGCTTAACCCTAACTCAAGGGGGGTGTCAGACAGATCCCAGGGGCTTGCTGCACAGCCAGCAAGTGACAAGCTCCAAGTCTGTTAAGAGACTCCAGAGTAAATAGAAGACTTTGATAAGGAAAAGACTTAACATCAACCTCAGACACCATCCTCGGACAGGGTGGAATGAACAGCCACACCCACAAAGACACATGCATACATCCCAGCCCCCTGCCACACACACAGAATAAGTAATAAAAGGCGGGGTGCGGTGGTACACACCTTTAATGTCAGCACTCAGGAGGTAGAAGCAAGATGGCTGGAATCTGAGGCCAGCCTGATCTATTTAGTGAGACACAGTACAAAGGCACTGAGGGGGAAAGGGAGGGAGAAAGGAAAAGAGAAGACAGAAAAGAGAGAGAGAGAGAGAGAGAGAGAGAGAGAGAGAGAGAGAGAGAGAGAGAGAGAGAGAGAAAGAAAGTAAAACTAGCCTGGTACACAAACTGCGGGGGCAGAAGGGAATGAGAGGAGAGAAAAGAGGCAGACGAGGTGTGGAGATGAGGCCGTGATGGAAATTGAACCCAACACTTTGTTCATAATAGACAGTGGTTTTTTGTTTGTTTGTTCATTTTTGTTTTGTTTTTCAAGACAGGGTTTCTCTGTGCTCCAGTCCTAGCTGTCCTGGAACTTGTTTTGTAGACAAGGCTGGCTTTGACCTCACTGAGGTCTTCCTGCCTCTGCCTCCTAAGTGCTGTGCTAGCTGTAGGCAGATGTTTTACTGCTGAGCAGGGTTCATGCCCACTGCTTTTCATATTGAAAGAAAAATTAAAATCTCCCAAGAAAATAACACTTGATTAAAAAGACTTTGAGCCATAAGTACTTTCTAGAACCTCTAAATTGTTTGTAGAGCTCTCTATGAACATCAGCTGTCGTATAAATATATCCGTTTCTGTTTATTGCAACACTACCCTCGGGAAGCTTGGTCAAAAATATCCATGTGCAAAGAAAGTGAAGTGCTGGGCTGGAAGGGCTGTCTGGGGAGTCTCTTTCCCGGGGTGCAGGGAGGATGTGCTGCAGGTCTGTATCATCTGTATGAGATGACATCACCTCCCTTATCCAGGGCTTCCATAAATGAGAAAATACTTAAATCTGTAATACACAAAGCAATTTTCTAAAAGCAACCAAAAATAGAACCTCCAAACATCGAGGCACACCTGTAATCCTAATAGTCAGTGGTTTGGAGGCCAGCTTCGGCTATTTCGAGACTCAAATGAACAAGAAGAGAAATACTTGGAAAAGGGAGAGGTTGACAGATATTGGCTGCCTTGGACTGGTGTCTTCATTGTAAGTAGGCAGAGGTGACCACTGAAGTGGGCAGTGGGTGACATCCCAGAAGGACTGCTACCAGGGGTATCTGTAGGTGTGTGCTTATTTTATAAGTGATTCAGGACACTCAACACTGCTCAGTATCAATAAAACCAGGTTCAGTGTTCTCAGTTATTTAAAAAATAATTATCCTAACCAAGTGTTGTCACCTACACACTGTAAGACAAGTTAGGATTTAACTTTGACCTTTCTTTAGGACTAAATGTCCTGTACATTTCATGTAGCCTGCCTTCACTGCCAAGATAGTGGCTAGCCAAAGATTATCAATCCAGGATCACTAACCCAGTGCAGTGTGAAAGAGTAGTCATTGAATTGCTAACAGTAAAGATGAAGTGGGTGAATCTTGTCCACACACCTTAATTACACCCGAAGAAATGACTGTGTGCATTCTGATCTTTTTCTCTTGACTCCAATATAAAATGCTCTGCAAACACTAATTTCACTCACGACTGTGAAGGATGTTTTGCTTTTTGATTTTGATGCAAGCCCCCACCCTCTCTCCATGTCTTCTTGTCTCCACCTTCCCCAGTGTTGTGACAGCAACTGTGTACCCCCAAACCTAAGTACGTGATGTTAATGTCCCCTCCGTGTTTTCTTCTTTCCTGTCCCCTCCACTCCCACACCCTTGCAGAAAACTCACTGTCCTACCCTGGAGTCTTCTCCCAACAAGGAAACCTGGGGTGATTCGTTTGTTCATTACTATGCATTTAATTTCTAGGCTACTTTTCTCCAGATTACTGACATTTTAAAGCTCTCCATTTGAGAACTATTAGAGATTTGTGAGCTGAGGAGATAAGGTAGGTGCTCTATGTGAAATGAACATTCTCTTTAATACACAGCAGAGGGAAATGGGTTGAGCCTTCCATGCTAAGAGTCTTGAATGCTACGATTGGTCTGTTGATATAGTTGAACCACATTCCAGTGTTCCCGGCAGAGGGAACAAAGTAATTCATTCTCATTTCCTGGCCTTCCTTTCATACTGTTCTTACAAATCTCTTTGTTATTTCCTCTCTGATTCCCCTACCCATCATGTATATCCACTTTTAAGTCTTTCTAGCCATTTTATGCGCTTAGTAATATGTGTATCTTCAACATGATACACATGAAATATAGATATACACAACTTTGAAACACACCAGTTAGATTCTGTAACTCTCAGTAATTTTTGATGTTTCTGTTACTTCTGACTTGTAACTTTTAGTCACTGAAAAGTATTCCATCACAGGTAACCCAAGTTTTTTTTTTTAATATGGTTGTTTGTTTTTATTCATGATTAAATACTTTTAATAAGATATTTTCTATATGAAGTTACAATAGTATTCAAACAATCCATGTATCCAATTAAACATATTTAGCAGTGTTTCATAAAAATGCTTTACATTTTAAGAATCTGTTGTTTCATTTTAATTTTTGTACAGCATTTGCAAATCTCTCCACTAAAAGTTATTATATTCACAGAAAGTTGCAAAGACAGTGGACAGAAATCCCGTACATGCTTCTTACAGCTTTGACAATTTTAGGTGACATTTTAGGTGAACATATTATAATGTCAGATCCAAAGTTGATATCGTTATTATTCAATTTTATCACACATAAGTATCATCAAGGTCCAGATACAGAATTTTTCAAGTATCACAAGGACCCCCTTATGTATTCTTTTGGAGGGGGATGGGGGTTCGAGACAGGGTTTCAATTTGGCATGCTCTCGGGAGGTCTGTCTCCTACCTCTCTCTCTGAGCTGGCATTAGGTAAGCGCTCCTCTCCATCCATGCCATTTCCACCATGATTTTACTTCCTGTCAGGGCAAAAGCAGACGAGAGAGATCATGGACTGAAACTTCGGAAACCATGGTCAAAAAACCTAGATTGTGTGCAGCTCTCTCTGCAGATAAGACTGCTGTGATTGGTAATATAGGACCTTCATACATAAGCCAGTTTCCATCGTGAGCCCAGGCATTCCTTGCCTTGTGGTTTTCATGAATCCCTTCCCTGCAGGTAGTCTTTACAACCAACATTATATGTAGTGGCACCAGGAGAATTCCCAAACCAAGTTATACAACCCAGTCCTGCTTCCGTCTGGGATCATTTGCTCTGGGGCAGCCCTAGGAGATTTTTTAGGTGCTGATCCCATACAGTATCCTGATAACTGCTTGAAAGATCCTGAGCCAGAATTTCCTACCTAAGCTACTTTTGAACTCATCACCCATGAAAAATATGACTTAATGTTTTGTTTGCTTTCATCTAAGTCATTCATCGTATTCTGTTAGAGTATACAAAAAAAAAAAAAAAACCAGAACGGGCTCATATACAGCTGATTAATTGGAACTGATTCATGTATCTGGAAGGTGACAAGTCCTTACGAGTTTATGTCCTAAGGCTAGCAGTTCGTCATAGAAACAGGAGCTAATGTCCCTGTTGGATGGCTTTGAGGCAAGAGATTTGTCTCGCTAGAGATGAGGCCATCTTTTTGTTCTGTTCAAGCATCAATTGATTTGGTGAGATTTACCCACATTTTGAAAGTCTGTCTATTCTATATAGTGTCCTAAATGTTAATCACATCAAGAACTCTTTAAAAAGAAAACACTCAGAATATTTGGAGCACCATCAGGATGACAGATGAAGTTATTTTATATCAAGCCTACAAATCTGTTCTTTTAGGATGTTTCCAAGTCTTGTGAAGATTAAATGTTAAACACTGGGCTCCCTCTCAGTGGATGGAATTCTGTATTAATAAGTACTTACATGTTTCCTCACACCCTTACCTATTGTATTCTTTATTTTTAAAAATTTTATTTCTCCTCCTCCTCCCTTCTTCCCCTCCCATGTCTAACCCCCACTTTCAAATTGACCACCTCTTTCCCATCGTTGTTACATAGATATATAAATGGAGAAGCATAAATACAGTTTGCCAAATACATTTAGTGTTGCTTGTAATACATGTTTTTATGGCCGACTGATCAGGAGACTCATCCCTGGGGAAGAGTGGTTCCTCCTCTCTCAGCAGATGTTGACTGTAGTTCTGTGACGTTCCCCGCATCTCTGCTGGGGTACCAACTGTTGCACTGTCTAGGTCTTGTGTAGAGGCGGCTGTGTTGTTGAGATTCCGTGGACTTGGCTTTCCTGTTATAGCTGGAAGGCACATTCTCACAACAGACTTCTTAGTCCTCTGAGTCTTATAGATCTTCCTGGCCCTTCTTACATGATGTTCCTTGAGGCTTGGGAGCTTGAGTAAACCTTGAGGTTTACTTTTATCAATTTGGGCTGGGCACCCCACAGTCAGTTCTCTGTGTTTTGACTAGTAGCGGATCTCTGCAATGGTCTCCTGCTGCTGCCAACAGGAGCTTCTTTGATGAGGCATGAGAGCTACACTCATTATGCTGTGCCAGAGCGCAGGATGTCCCATCCAGGTTGGGCCTAGAGCATGATATAAGGGATGACTGAGAAGCTCCTAATGTTTGTTATTCACCTTTAAGTCGCTATGTTGCAATAAACAAATACTGTTAAAAATTCCTCTGGAACTGGTTCCTATGGGAGAATCCACAAGGTGTGTGTGTGTTTCCCACAGCCTTGCCACACGTCTCTGTGGGTGATGCACACCCATTGTGCTCTCCTCCCAGCCATGGAAGAGAATGGCAGTCTTGCCTTGGAACAAATCCTTAATATTTGGATAAATTTCACAAATAAACTTTCACAGATTTTGAATTTTGAAATGAAGCTGGTTTTCCAATCATCCGAGCAGCTCCAATATTGGCTTGTTCTCACAGCTTCTGTCCAATATAGCAAACAAATCTAACTGCAGCTGGTTTGGGAACTATGAAAATTGCCTCTGATGTCCATTCATCCAGCCATGCTCAGCATGCATTCTGGTAGCACATGTTCTGGTGACGAGGTGAGTTCCGGTTAGGTGATGAGGCTGACATTGCTAAGAACATGTTCAGGGATCCTTGCACAGGCTCACGGGAAGGACGGGGAAAGTGATAGAGGTGTTAAGAGTGAAGTTGCAATAATAAAAAGTAGCATCCAGAAGGGTGCTGGTGTCAGCTACATCCGGTTAAAGCACTGCTTCTGGGAGAAAATTCTGCACGGTATTTAAACCTGGGTGAGCCGGTTACAGAATTGAGAGCTGCTGTTTTTTGAGCTTCTGTTCTCCATGTAGATTGTTCTTACTGAATGCCTAAAGAAAAGCGAAAGATTCAAGTTCAAGGCCAAATGATCATATACTGAAACTGAGAGCATAGTGCCTTTTTATATCTTTGTTCACAGTTAGCACATCTGTTGACGTTACACAAAGTGTTAGCGTGGATACAACATTGAGCTAAGGATTGTATGTGTGTTCATTTGTACAGTCAGCTAGCTCCCAGGGAATACAACCATTACTGAGCTGCAAGGACACCGCGAAAGACAGGTGGCTCCTTGGCAAAAGGCTTGCAGGCTCGCCTCTTCTCTTCTGTGCCTGGAAATGATTCTATAGAGGCTTCAGAGTCAGTGAGACTCACGGTCGCTACCTCCTTTACAAAACCATAAAAGAGACTGTCAACTAGACCACAATGGAAGGGACTCTTCTCCATTGATTAGGGAACCGTGGCCAGGTTTCCCATATCATGATGCCCAGGAAGAAGATGGATCACCTGAAAAAAATGATCCATGTACCCAAGTCAGCTAAAGGAGGTTGTGATGAAACCAACAACCAACCCTTCACCAGGACTTAGCCAACCACAATGAAACCTTTCTGAAACTGGGCCCCCTCCTGCACAATGCATACTCAACAGCCCTTTCTGCCCTTCAAGCTATTGTTTGGTTCCATAGAGCTGTTACTGAGGAACTGAAATACCTCAGCGATCTTGATTACATTTTCTAATTCTGCCTCTTTAAAATTCTTTCTGGCCATCTGAGTACAATTATGGAAAATCCGGAGCTCACCATGAGTCGTGTTATTGACATGCTCTGGGCGTATATGTGCACATTCTTGCTAGTATTTGTGGCTTTGTCTTTTCAAAGTATCTATGGGCAGTGCAGTGAGGCTACCCATTCTGCACAGCCAAAAGGACTGCTACTTCTCACTGTTCCTAAGAGATTAGGATACATATTTTTAGACCCATCATTAATATAGCATTTGATATATTAAAGATGCCAAGGAAAGTACCTATAAGGCCTTCCTTTGAGTGCATCCTGACAGCAGTGCCAAAACTGGGTTCTACATACCATTTAGATTTGACTTTATTGAGGCAAGTGTTTGGCTTTTTAGAACATTTGCTTGCAAAAGTCTGGTTTTATTTTTTTGGAGACAGATCTTACTCTGTTTCCTAAGGTACCCTGTTAACTATAACTTCTGACAGGCCCGGTTCAGTCTCCCTAGTGCTGGGATTGTAGGTGTGAACCTCCAAAAAGCTTAGCTGTTATTTGTATAGATAGCTTGAACTGTGACCCCTTTTTTGGTCAGAAGACTAAGACCACCAGAAACATAGCTATTTGCATTACAATTCACAACAGTAACAAAATTACACTTCTGTGGTTGGGGTCACCACATGAACTGTATTAAAGGTTAAGAACCACTAGGCCTAGGGGATCCCAACAGACTGGCTAGCAAGCCCCTGGATGAGAAGGAAACAAAATAGTACTGGTAGGGCCTTGCATCCTGTTCCTCTGATCCCACCAGTTAGCTCACACCTAGATCTCAGCACTTCGGAGGTTGAGGCAGGAGGATAGCCTTGAGTTTGAGGTTGGACAAGGATACATAACAAGAGCCTGTCTAAAAAAAAAAAAAGAAAATAAAAACCTCATTGAATGGCCCCTAAAAAGAAGTAGAATTTACAATTGAATGTAAATTTACAATTTACAATTCTCTTTCTTTGAGAAGCTAGTAGGTGTCATAGCAGAAATCTACCATGAAAGCAAAAACTCAGAAATGTTATGATTAAAGATATAGAAATACCAAGAAAAGGTGGAGGGAAGCAGTTTTTGACCCAAGGAACTTTTGGGCCTTTGTAAGCTTGTCTGACTGTATCTAATAAAATACCCACATTCTTAACCAATTTAACCTTGGGAGACTCTGCTAATCCCAGAATGTCACAAGAACGGAAGCCGCCCAGTCAACATTGTACAGAGGGGGAAGGAGGGATAGCAATGGAAAGCATGGAGTCTAGAATGAAGATCTTATAATACAGAAAATACTAAAAATCTCGTATAGGTAAAGAAAAAGGGAGGGGTCAACATAAAAATTCAGATGTATTTCTATGTTGTATATGTGTGTGTGCGCGCATGTGCATGTGTGCGTTGATGTGTTTGAGCTGTGACACACAGAAGCCAGAGGATAACATTAGGTATTGGTCCTCCCATCTCTCCTTGCTTGACCCAGGGTCCCTTGCTGCTTGCTGCTATGTGCAGCAGGCTACCTGACTCTCAAGCTTCAGGATTCTGTCTCCATTTCCCATCTTGCCACAGGAGTGTAGGAATTATACATCCAACTTTATGTGGGTTCTGGGGATCCAAACTCAGGGCCTTCAGCTTGAA
Source organism: Dicrostonyx torquatus (assembly GCA_028555095.1). Taxonomy (NCBI): domain Eukaryota; kingdom Metazoa; phylum Chordata; class Mammalia; order Rodentia; family Cricetidae; genus Dicrostonyx; species Dicrostonyx torquatus. Next base: position 2,067,159 of record JAQHUG010000108.1, read on the forward strand.
CAGCAGGCAATTTACTCACTGAGCCTTCTCCACCCTCCACTGTCCTCTCTGTTCTAACAACAAGAAAATCTGAGTAAAAATAAAGCAATTCCATTGATAATAGCAAAAAGAATAAAATATTTTAAAATAAATGTACCAACAACCAGGCCTGGTAGCACATGCCTTTAATCTCTGCTGCTTGGGAGACTGAGGAAGAAAGATTCCAAATTCAATTTCAGTCTTGGCAACTTAGTGAGATCCTGTCTCAAATCAAACGGGAGAGGAGGATGAGCCCAGAGCCCTTGCCTAGCATTCATGAGGAATCCCTAAGGTTAGTCCACAGGAGAGACAGAACAAAGGAGGAATGAAGGAGAGAGACAGGAGGGAGGGAGGAAGAAGGACAGGAACAGACGAGCGTATCATGAGCTGTTAAAACTATACAGCACTGTGGAAAGAAAATCTTAGTTGATGGAAATATCATTTTCACTGATTGAAAGACTTGATGTTGTGCTGGGTGGTGGTGGTGCACACCTTTAATTCCAGCATTCAGGGAGGCAGAGGCAGGTGGATCTCTGTGAATTTGACTACAGAGTAAGTTCCAGGACAGCCAGAGCTACACAAAGAAACCCTGTTTTGTTTTGTTTTGTTTTTGTTTGTTGTTTTTTGTTTTTCGAGACAGGGTTTCTCTGTGGTTTTTTGGAGCCTGCCCTGGAACTAGCTCTTGTAGACCAGGCTGGTCTCGAACTCATAAAGATCTGCCTGCCTCTGCCTCCCGAGTGCTGGAATTAAAGGCGTGCGCCACCACCGCCCGGCAGAAACCCTGTCTTGAAAAATAAAAAATAAAGACTTGGTGTTATAATGACCATAGGTCCTGAAGTTTGTCTATATATCAAGATGTCAGATAGCAATTTTGCAGAAATTGATAAACAACTGTTCTTCAAATTCACAGTAAAATATTAGAGACAAAGATGAGCCAAATCTTGAGGGGAGGCAGAAGGGAGGGAGAACATACTCTCTTGGAAGTTGGAGGGTCACGCATGATCATTTTGAGACAGGCTATTTTGATGGATGAAGAATGGAGAAGGCAGACATATTGCACTTCCCGAGGTCTGTCTTCAGAACTGAGGATGGCCACAGCCAAACCACACAAGAACAACTGTTGGTTCAGGGATTCTCATGAACTGCTGGTGGCCTTGTGAACTAACACAACCATTTTGGAAAGCAGTTTGAACGTTCCTCACAATGTGAAACTTACACCTATTGTACAAAATGGAGAGCTCAATAAATATCAATAAAAAAAATGAGAAAAAAAGGGAAAAAAGTATGAGCCACAACCACCTGGATTTGTTTCTGCATTGATCTTGTATAGCCCAAGGTGACCTTGAACTCACAGAGATCCGTCTTCCTCTGTCTCCCAAATCTTGGGATTAAAGGTGTATGACACTACTGTCTAGCCTCTAGTGGCTTAGTTTTACCTTCTGATCTTCAGGCAAACCTTATTTATTAAAACATAAGTAAAATATCACTATAATCTAAGGCTAGCTCCTTCTCTTAAGAGGGCCAAGAATTTTAAGCTGCAGAGATGGTTTGGTGGTTAAGAGCACTTGCAGAGGACCAAGGTTAGTTTAGAGTGTTGGTTACAAGATATTATGGATAATGGACAGGAAAAAAGCTAAACAAAGAAGATTAGATTCAGAGTTCTTATTTTGAAAAAAAAAAGGGAAATGCTGTAGGATAATGCTCTTGTACACTGTAAAGATTTGTCACTCATATTAGTTTAATAAAACACTTATTGGCCAGTAGCCAGGCAGGAAGTATAGGAAGGGCAACCCGGCTAAGAATTCTGGGTAGAGGAAAGAGAGTCATCAGCCAGATGCAGAGGAAGCAAGACAAGAATGCCTCACTGAGAAAAAGTACCAAGCCACATGGCTAAACATAGACAAGAATTATGGATTAATTTAAGTTGAAAGAGCTAGTTAGTAATAAGCCTGAGCTAATAGACCAAACAGTTTATAATTAATATAAGCCACTGTGATTTTCTTTGGGACTTAATGACTGTAGGACCAGGCAGGACAGAAACTTTGGTTTACAGGGAGGTGCAGAGAATCTAACTATAATTTTTCTCTTTATAAGCCATTCCTATTTAGCAAGATAATTTAGAAAATTTTCCAAATTTTAAGGTTTTAGTCAAGAGACCAGCTACTAGTTTGCCTCTTCCAGTTTACTTGTCCCAATGGCCTTGGGGGTGAATATGCTACAAACATCTGTTGTTGCTAGGTAGGGTATATTAGCTGTCTCGTTGCTGTAATAAAACACATGCCAAGAGCAATGTAAGGAAGACTCACAGTTCCAGGAAATAAAGAGCATCGTGTGGGGGAACATGGGCATCACAAGTTGGGGTGACTGGCCAGATTGCATCCGGGTCACAAAACAGAGATGAGCGCTGCCCTTTCTCCTTGTTTTTCAGCCCAAGACATTCCAGGGGATGGTGCCACCCAGTTGGGGTGGGCCTTTATACCTCTATTAACCTGATCTAGGTAATTCCTCACCCCCATGCTCTGAGGTTTGTTCCCAAGGTTATTATAGATCTGGACATGTTAACAAGATTAACCATCATGTAAATTTTTTATAGATGATTATAGCCAATCAAATTAATGGAGATATGCTGCATCCTTGCACATGGTTCCAGGGGTTGACCTGACTGGACCCTTGAAGGAATGAAGATATGACAGACACATTCGCAGAAGCTGGGATCACATGGTCTGGGCTCTCTCATGGAAAAGACTGCAGAACTCTGGAAACTGGAAGCTCAGCATGTTTATTGTCTTCAGCTGAATCAGGGGGACAGCTGAACAAGAACACTGGCTTAGCTAATCGTAGTAGGAACAGTCTATAGGGCAGCAGTCTTCAGGCCATAAATATCCAGGAGGACACAGCTCCAGTGGACACTTTCTGCACATTGTCACTGAAACTTGAGAGAGGAGGGATGGTTTTCCCACTCCCATGGTGGATCTAAGGTATTGGGCTCCTTGAAATGGCTGTGCCCATATCAAACAAACGCACATTCCCTCAAGCCTTCATTCACTCACTACACAGAGCTATGAAGAGATAACACTCAGGTCTGGCAAGAATGTGGAGAGATAGACACCGCTACACATATTACCAAGAGTAAAAACTATGCCTCTCTGGAGAGCCATTGGGTACTTGGTATGTAGTGTACTTTTGAAGAATCTTAGGCTCATATACCCAGAAGTTCCATTTCTGGTTAGCTCTATTTGAAGTTTGTAAATGTGGATAAAGAGATACGTACGAAGGAGTTTAATCTAGCATTTTCTTTCTGTGATCAAAAATGTTGAAGTACCATTCAGCTGTAGGGAAATGTTCAATTAAATTATGTTATAGTTCCAGGTGGACCATTAAGCAGGAAAAAAATCCTTCCAGGTAAGTTCCAGGGCTATATCACTCCCCCCCCCCCCCCCCCCCCCCGCCTCTCCCTGCTCCCCGACCCCCCTCGGGAGTTGTAGGCAAGGGGCTGGCCGGGCGCGGGGCGCGCATGCGCGAGTTGGGGCGGGGCCGCGGGCGGCTCTCCCGGCGCGGAAGCCACGCCCATTTCAAGTCACCCATACGTGATCCAGCGAGCAGGGCTGTGCCCACTGAGCTGCCCAGCCCGGAGGCCAAGCCTCCAGGCTCCTGCGGTGCAGCTTCGGTGACCTGGAGCCCCGCGGTGCGCCCCCCGGGCTAGCGTGACCCCGGCCGTGGCGAGGAGTGCGGGGAGGAGCCGGCCCGAGGCGGGACGCTCAGTCCGGGTGCGAAGGAAGTGAGTGCGGGCGCCCCGGACCGCGGCGGGGGCAGGGGCGGGACCGGGTCGCGGGCGGGCTGCGGCCACGCAAACCCCGCTGGCCCGCAGGCTCGCCCCGGCCTGCAGCGAGAGCCTGGGTCGGTTCGGAAAGCCTCCCGCTGTACTTGGACTCTGGGGATTTGGAATGGCTCCAGAAAGCGCCACCTGAGCTTGTTTTCCCCAGCACCTGCTGCCGAGTTCGCGCGTGTGTATAGGGCTCTGGGGGGTTGAGGGGAGTTCAACTTTGGGGAGAAGATGAAGTTGAGAACATTTAGGATTTTTCTTGTAGAGATGACTGTACATTAGGTGAAGAAAGGAGATTTTGCCTTTTATAAGTCGAGGTCACATCTGACCCTTAGGAATATCAGATCCACTATTATTATTGGTTTGTTGGTTTTTTTGAGACTAGTTTTTAGGCTGGCCTCCCCTCCTTGTTTTAGGGTGATCTTGAACCCTCTGCCTCTCTACTGCTGTTGGTACAGGCTAATGTCACCAGGCCCATTATTATTATTTTTTAATTGTTCCATTTTTCCTATGCTAGATTTTTGTTTTGGAAGCTTTATTTTCTAAATAATTTCACGCTAGATCTCATATAAAATATTTAAAGGCAAACTCACTTGTTTTTCGAAAATAAATATTAAACGATGCCTTATTTGAGCACATTATGTACTTGGTACTATCATGGGTGCTTTGGTTAGAAAAGAGTGGTGTAGATGCGGTGCCTACTTCTTTGTGGGGTAAGAGGGACTCTTGGTTACCAGCAGTGGGACTGCACACAGGTGCTGCCGCTGTAGAAATGAGTATGAAGGACTCTCAAAAGACCAACATACGACCTAGCTGTACAGCTTCTATACCCAAAGGTCTAAGCCCCACCGCGGAGACGCACGCACATCTGTGCATACTGCTGCATATTACAAAAAATGGAATCATCCTAGCCGTCTGTTATCAGATAGATGAATTTTAAAAGTTGGTACATGTATACAGTAGAATTGTACTTTGCCATAAAGTACATGACATTTGTAGGAAAGTGGATAGAACTAGAAATGACCTCGTTAAGTGAAATAAACCAAACTCAGACAAATGCTGGGTTTCTCTCATGTGGATCGTGAACCGTTAAATTTGTTAATTGGTTAACAAATTTAGATTAATTAAATTGTTTTTTGAGAATTTTATACATGTACACAATGTATTCTGACACTCTTGTCCTTTACTCCGGCCTCTTCTTCCTGTCTGGTTGCCCTGCCAATACTTCCTGCCTGGCTACTGGCCAATCAGAGTTTATTTAAAATATAATTGACAGAATACAGACAATTGTCCCACACCACGGTTTCCCTCCAAAGACCTATGACTTCTCCAGGCGTGGATTTTGGACAGGTTTTTCAGTACTGGGCATGGATTTCCTCCATGGAGCTGTCTATAAATCCAGTCAGAGAGAGAATGGTTATCTCTATAACAGTTGTGCTGATATTACACTGGTGGGTACCTCTTGCCTGGCAGGTTGTGGTTAGCGTTCTTAGAGTTTCAGCTAGGTAAGCCTTGTCTCTTCTCTCCAGCAGCCTTCATGGCATCATCTGGCACTAAAAGCTTGTCAGCAGGGAGTACGTTTCTGGGTCAGGTCCAGCTTGATGTCTTTGTATCTTGGAAGCAAGAGGCATGGAACCTTCAGCAGTAGAGTCTTGTCATTTAATTCTGGTGGACAACCAAGAAATGGCAAGAGCCTGTGCTGCCTTGGGGGTCTCTGGGGCTTCTCTGACCCACTTCTCCTATGGAAGTGTGGTTTAAATGAGAATGGCCCTGACTGGTTCATATATGTGAATGTTTGGTCCTCAGTTGATAAGACTAGGAAGGACTAGGGAGTGTGGCCATGTGGGGAAAAGAGGTGTCACTGGGTGTGGGCTTTGAGGAGGTTTCAAAAGCCCATGCCATTCCCAGTTTCTTTCTGCCTGTGGATCGGATATAAGCTCTCAGCTACTGCTCCAGTGCTATGCCTACCTGCTTACTGCCATGCTCCCTGCTGTGATGGTCATGGATTCCACCCTCTAGAACCGCAGTAAAGCCTTTTATAGGTTTTCTTAGTCATGGTGTCTTTTTCACAACAGTGGAAAAGTAACCAAGATAGGAGGTGCCCCACACCTGGCACCGAGAGTTTTTCCTCAATAACTTAGTGCCTCTAGGGCAGTATTAGCTGGTCTTGCAAGTTACCTGCCTTTGAAACTTTGATATTTTTCAAGTGGGCTTCCATATGGCTTTGATACACTCCCCTTCCCTCATCTACTCCGCTATCCTAGCTTTAACCTTTCTGCCCCAGTATTCCTTCATCTCTTCTATATGTTGAGTAGCCCATGAAACTCTCTCCCCGCTTAAGTCTCCCTATTCCCAATGTCCCCTTTCCAGCTTCCTGGCTTCCACAGATATTCCAAGTTAAACACACAAAACTGAAGAGCTGAAAGTCAGGTTCTGGATCTGAATTCTTATATCTATGCTGGGGGGTGGGGATATGGGGGTCATGAAATTAGGAAGGAGACCAAGAGAAGGGGAAAGGTCAGGAGATGGGAAGAAGGTGATAGAATATGTGTGACATGAAGCTGGAGAGATGGTTCAGTGGTTAAGAACACTGGCTGCTCTTCCAGAGGAAGAGCTTGATTCCTGACACCCACAGAACACCTCATACCTGTCTGTAACTCCAAATCCAGGGCCCTCTTTGGGTCTTTGCAGACACTGTGTGCATGTAGTGCACAAATATGCATGCAGGAAAAAACATTTATATACTACACACACGTATACATACATATCTATTTATACACACACCACACATATGCACTACACACACACATATACATACATTTATATATTTATGCATGTACCACACAAATATATACTATAGACATACACATACACACTACACACATATATACATACATATATATTTATACACACACCACACAAATATATACTATAGACCACACAAGTGTACTACACACGTATACATACACACATATATTTATGCATGTACCACACAAATATATACTATAGGCACACATATGAACTATACACACATGCACATATATTACACATAACATGAAGGCAGAAGGGGTCAGAGATCAGGGAGGAGAATGGGGAGATTCAGCTAGACAAACTGAAAGAAAATGTCACTATGAAGCCATAACTGAATGCTAGTTTTAAAAAGAGAATCTAAAAATTACCTTGGAATAAACAACAGGAACACCAAAGATTTGTAAATAAATATTTCTGAAATAAAAAAAGGAATCAGACCATATTTTTTTTTTTTGAGCTATAGAGAGGTATTTAGATCTTAAGTCTTTACATTTTGTTTTTGGATAGCTAGGTAAGCCTTGTCTCTTCTCTCCAGCAGCCTTCATGGCCTTGTCTGACCAACTGTTTTCTTGGAATTTTGGTTTCCTCACCCAAGATCTTTTGTGTTTTCATGCAAACCATGACAAGACAGCTTTCAGTACAGCCACATTTTGAATGAGACCTTGGGGGGGTTGCCCCCATCAATAAGTCGCTGCAAAGCAAATAACCTTGGCTCTCCTTTGGAGGGAGCAGCTGACACAGTTCAAGATGGAAATGTTTGAGTTGAGAGGAACGGGTTTGAAGTGAGGTGGGATTTAGGCTCAGAAGGTAATGTGAAGCGAGTCTGTTGGGATGGCTGTGGTGGCTGTGATTGGCAGAGGAGATACTCCTGTGCTTTCTGTTTCGTCATTTCCTCCAAATTATCCCAGGTAATACCGTCCCTAAAAATGGGAACGGAGCCGCTTTCATTGGGTAGATTCTTTTGCACAGACTTGGATTTCCAGTTCCCGGGATGACACGTAACTTTGCCCTATTTAAAAACACGCAGGCTGTTTGACGTTGTGTGAGGACCATGGTGAAGCTGATTCACACACTGGCAGATCACGGTGATGACGTCAGTTGTTGTGCCTTCTCGTCTTCCCTCTTGGCTACCTGCTCCTTGGATAAAACCATCCGCCTGTACTCCCTAAGTGACTTCACAGAGTTGCCACATTCCCCACTGAAGTTTCACACCTATGCTGTCCACTGCTGCTGTTTCTCGCCCTCGGGACACATTTTGGCATCATGTTCAACAGACGGTACCACGGTGCTGTGGGGTGCGCACAGCGGACAGCCCCTGGCAGTGATGGAGCAGCCCGGCGGCAGCCCTGTCCGCGTTTGCTGCTTCTCCCCGGACTCCGCATACCTGGCATCAGGGGCCGCTGATGGTTCTGTTGTTTTGTGGAATGCACAGTCATACAAATTATATAGGTATGGCTGTTTCAACCCCACCTGGCTTGACTCCTGTTAAAATTAAGTTTTACTTTTTATTGTGGTAAAATAGACATAGAGTTGACCATTTTAGTTGGAACTGTTAAGCGCACTAGAAATCATGGCCTTCTTTATGTTAACAGTGAAAGTCATCTAACGCTCTTCCTGCTTGGTGTCTGCAGAGCAGGAGTGCCAGCTGGCCAAGGTGGTGCCTTTGTGGTCTCAGAGCTGAAGAAGGCAATGCTTTTAAGTGGTGATGGAGGGTTAACCAGGTTTAACCAGGCAGCTGAGAATGAATGCAGGCTCTCTTTTCTAGAAATGGTGCCTGCGGTTAGCTAGCCAGGTTCGTGATTTCCACCTCTGTGGCACAGCTTCCTTCCTGCACGTGACCACTTTGCACTAACTGCGGAGTCCTTGCTGGTTTGTTTTCCTACCTGAGGAACCGTGTTGCCAGGACAGCGCTTTTGCCCTCTCTTCCCAGGAGAATCACTGTTCCCCACGTGGGTTTTTTTTTTTCATGAAGAATTGGTTTGAAGAAGAGGCACACAGCCTTATTATTATCTGAAAGATTTTAATACAGAAAGAAATTGAATGTGCTTTTTATTATAATAGTGTGTCTTTCCAGTAAATAGCATTCTGTATATTTTAAATATGGCCATTGTTACTCTTGGTTATTTTTTGCTTTTTTATGTTTTGTGGTTTTAACGTGCTCCTGTTGACCGGCTAGAGACATGAGGATTGTAGCGACTCTGATCCTTGTGAACTGGTTTCAGCTGATACGTTTCGGTGCTCTCTGTACTCCATCAAGAATGTGTCGGTGTACAGCATCTGATGCTTTATTTCGTAGGCATCGGTCACCCGTTCTAGTTCTGCCATCGGCCCCTGTCCTTTCACATGGGACTGTAACATAAAGAACCTCACCTCCTCCTGCTTGGCTCTGTTTCAGGTGTGGTAGTGTCAAGGATGGTTCCCTGGTGGCCTGTGCCTTCTCTCCTGATGGAAGCCTCCTTGTCACCGGCTCCTCGGGTGGAGACTTAACAGTGTGGGATGACCGCATGAGGTGTCTGCACAGCGAGAAAGCTCATGACCTCGGAATTACCTGCTGTGACTTCGCCCCACTGCCCCTTTCTGGTTGGTTAGCCCACCCTCTTCAGAACTAGATCCCTGTGTGTAACGTAACTCTTCTGACTTGATCCTTTGAGGGTTCATTCTGTCATTAGGATGGAGAGTCTGCCCGTTCTATTACAGAATCATCCTTTTCCTCTCTTTAAATCACAACTGTGAAGAGCTATTATATGAAAAAATTGTCTTTTTTTTTATATAGGACAATTCTGCTTGTTACAATAGGATTCAGATTTTTTGAATATGGATTTTTTCCCACAGACTTAACTGTTGCTTTTACTGTCTTTTTAAAAAATTGAAATTGGGATAAAAGTTGGAAATTTTCCTTTTTCTTTTCCTTTTTCTTTTTAGTTTTTGAAGACAATGTTTCCTTGTGTAGTCCTGGCTGCTCTGGAATTCACTCTGTAGTCCAGGCTGGCATCGAAATCAGAGATCCGCCTGCCTCTGCCTCAGAGGTATACCACCACCATGCCTTAGAAATGGTAATTTTGCCAGGCGGTGGTGGCACACACACTCAGGAGGGAGAGGCAGGCGGATCTCTGTGAGTTCGAGACCAGCCTGGTCTACAACAGCTAGTTCCAGGACAGGCTCCAAAGCTACAGAGAAACCTTGTCTCAAAACACCAAAAAAAGGAGTGGTAATTTTACAAACTGGGAAAACGTTGGAGAGATAAAGTTGATAAGGAGCTTGCTGATGGGGGACATGGGTCTCCAGCACCACAGGCAATCCAGATACAGTGGTGTGTGTGCTCCCGAAGTCTCAGCACTGGGGAAGCCCTGGGAGGGTCTCTGGGGCTTGGCAGACACAGCCTAACCTGATCAGCAGGGTCCAGATTGAGAGAACTTGTCTCAAACTGTGGAAAGCAGTTGAGGAAGATGCTTGGTGTTCACCTCTGCTCCTGTGTGCATGTACACACACACAAGCATGTACACACACACAAGCATGTGCACACACACACAAGCATGTACACACACAAGCATGTACACACACACAAGCGTGTGCACACACACAAGCGTGTACACACACAAGCATGTACGCACACACAAGCGTGTACGCACACAAAAGCATGTACACACACAAGTGTGTACGCACACACAAGCATGTACACACACAAGTGTGTACGCACACACAAGCATGTACACACACAAGTGTGTACGCACACACAAGCATGTACACACACACACAAGCATGTACACACACAAGCATGTGCGCACACAAGCATGTGCGCGCACACAAGCATGTATGCACACACAAGCATGTACACACACAAGCATGTGCACACACACAAGCATGTACACACACAAGCATGTACACACACAAGCGTGTACGCACACACAAGCATGTACACACACAAGCATGTACACACATACAAGCATGACCACACACAAGCATGTGCACACACCAAATTGGAAATAGAAGTAACATTTTGCCATTACTAATTTAATCTTCCAAAATCTTATTAAGATGCTTGATAAGATAACTAGTTTTTTAAAACGATGGAACAAGAACTCCTGGCTTAACTCTTGGTTTTAACTAGAGACATAGGATGGTTAGCCTTGCTCATCTTCATTGCCTGTGTGAGAGGAGAGGTTCTGCTGCCTCTGTCCTCTCTAGTCTTGTCATCAGATCAGAGCTATCTGTGGCAATGAAGGTGCCATACAAGTAAATTAAACTTTTTCTGGTGGATGAACATATTTAACCCATTACCTATAATGTTGTTTGAATAGTAATAGATATAAATTAACCAGGCATTTTCCCTTTTATTGTACCAGCATTCTCAAGCTATGGGTTGTGACCCCTTTGGCAAACCTCTATCTCCAAAAATATTTACAGTTCATAACAGTAGCAAAATTACAGTTATGAAGTAGCAACAAAAATAATTTTATGGTTGGGGGGGTCACCACAACACAAATAACTGTATTAAAGGGTCACAGAGGAACGTTGAAAACCATTGTTTTAAATGAAGTCTTTGAAAATTGGTACATATATCCTGGGGTTCAGTACCCACACATGACTGTCTGTGCTGTGGGCAGCTTGGACAGACAGAAGACAGAGCCCTCAGTGGCCCAGTGAAGGCCAGATCTCAGATTCCCAAGGCACAGTCTCTAGGTGTCCGCCTAGCATGCTGCCCCCAACGCTATTGAAAACCAGCCCTGGCCTAATACATCCTCTGCCACACAGTCCTCCTCCATTCCTTGACTGTGTTGAATTTGTTTTTCAAGCAGTTTCGAGGTGTGGGCCCTTTACCTCGACAGACACCACACCTTGACTGGTGAGGAGCGCTTGATTAGCTGAAGTCCTTTCTCTTCTAACCTTTTAACATTATATATCAGGGTAAGAGATTTTTTTCCTTGAACCTTTTGTTCTTTTAAATGCTCTTCCCAGTTTAGTTAAGTGTTTTAGTCTTTTGATGATCGTCCTGTGCTGTTTTATTCCCACTTGTATTCCTGTGGCTTATAATACACAGGATCCATGGTGCTCATTTTGTGGTCCCTTTCTCCACATCTTTGAGGCACTCACTTGTTGGAAAAGAGCGTTACAAAGAGTCACACTAACGTAGGCAAGGATGTTTTAGAGCAAGCACAGCAGGGTAGGAAGAACATTCGGCTTTTACCCTACAGCAGGAGGATGACCTTGTCTCACCTCTGAAAGAGAAAGGTGCCAGGTTTCAGGGATGCCTGGCATCGGGAGGTTGGACAGACAGTCACACAAGGCTTTCATAAGACGGTGGACTAACCGTTGTTGATAGGAAACACTATTTTTCACACATTTAGTCATGGATCAATGGTATAAATGTGGAGGAATTTAGATTTCTTTTTGCACAAGGGGATAACCTAAAAAGAAATCATTTTACTAGATAATTTTAAGAGGGACCACTCTGGGTAGAAAGAAAAGTTTATTGGGTAACAGACAGCTGATCTGCTTTCAAGAACAGAGGATCGTTGCTTGTTGGGAAGGTACAAAGATGATAATGATAGTCTGCAGGATGGGGATTAGTCCAGTAGACACATAATGAGATTCTAGATTCTCGAAGAAAACATTATCTAGTGACTTCTGAGAAGCCAACTTGAATTTTCCTAAACTGTATTATATTTTCCACCAGATCAGTTGAATTGATACGATTTTTACATTTTTGTAATTCAAATTCTCCTCTTGATCAACTCAATTGGGAAATAAGTTTTAAGAACTCGCTCCTTGAGAAGGCAATTATGTTGGTGGGATTAACCATTTAACATTCTTAAAATAACTGACTTCTAATTTTTTTTTCTTTGGTTTTTAGAGACAAGGTTTCTCTGTGTATCTTTGGCTATCCTGGAACTAGCTCTGTAGACCAGGCTGGCCTCGAATTCACAGAGATGATGAGTGCTGGGTTTAAAGGCGTGCACCACCATGCCTGGCTAAAAGGACTTTTTTTAAAACAGCAAATTCAGACTAAAGTTGTAATCCTATGTAATACCTATTTAGAAGAAATTCTGTAGCTATTTTAGTAGTAGTTTCATTGCCTCAAATACTCATTGTTTACCCGGCATAGATGAGTTCCATTAGCAGATCTCGGCAGAATCAGAACTTTCTGGCTTAAATGTTTTACCAATTCTTTGTATTTGTTTCTCTAACTTGCTGTTTTTAGGTGGAGAACAAGGCTTCCAGTTGTACCGATTGGCATCATGTGGTCAGGACTGTGAAATCAAACTCTGGTTTGTCTCCGTTACCCATGCCTTAGGTATGTCTCCACTGTCTAAAATTGTCTGTGACTATGTAAGACTTTCATCTTTTTTTTTTTTAACTTAAGATACTCTGGATATTTTACATGATGGTAAAAATCTAAGAAGCTTATTGAATTGGATGTTGTGGCACACACTTTTAATCTGATAGTTTAGGAGATGGAGGCAGGAAGGTAAATACTTTGATAGCAATTTCAGCTCCGTATCATGGACAAGGCCAGCCCGAGCTGTCCCAGACCCAGCCTCAAAAACAAAGAGAAACTTTGATTGGACATAAAAGCCTGCTGTCCACGGCTGTCTCTGACCACACCTTGTTTCTTTCCTCTCCTTCCCTGCACGCTGCAGGAATCCACCCTGCCCTTGACTTAGCGTTGACTCTTTCAGGGGTTTCCCTACTCTTGGGAAATGCTATTTACATGACCTTTGTATTCATTGTGGCTGCTGTTTATTGATGTGTGACTCTTCCTCTTGCTCGGTCTCATTGTCCTGGGTGGCCTTTCAGTCAGGACATGCATAGTGGTCCACTTTGGACCCCAGTGTTCCTTTATAGTGTCTCGCTAATGATTCTTCCTCTCCTGTGCTCTTTCTGAACCTCGGTCAGGTGGATATGGGACCCCTTGAGTTGATTCTTCGCTCCCAGCCACACATATTCACCTTTCAGGCTGTTGAATCTGTATCTTATGTTTTTCACTCTTTGAGGAAATCCTTTACTTTTAACCTTTTGAATCGATCTCATCAATTTCTAAAAGTTCATCTTTATGGCATTTCATTTTTTCCCAAGGTTACTTATTGGGGCTGGAGAGATTGCTCAGTGGTCAGGCGTGCTTACTGCTCTTGAGGAGGGCCTGAGTTAAGTTTCTAACACCCATGCAGGATGCTGACAGGTTCCCCTGTGGGCATCTGTGCTTACATGCGTGCATCCACACAGATACTCAAGTATCTATAATTAAAAATGAAGTATAGCTGGGCGATGGTGGCGGCACGTGTCCCAGCACTCGGGAGGTAGAGGCAGATCTCTGTGAGTTCGAGGCCAGCCTGATCTATAGAGTGAATGCCAACCAAAGCTACAGAGAAACCCTGTCTTGAAAACCAATATGTGTGTGTGTGTGTATGTGTGTTTGTGTATATATATGAGAGTGGGGCATACATGTTATGTGTGTGGAGGCCACCGTGGAAAACCATTGAGTTGGTTTTCTGCTGCCTCCATGTGGGTCTAGGCACCAAACTTTGCTCATCCGGCTTCTGTGGCAAGCGCCTTTACCCCAAGCCATCTCAATGGCCTTCTGTTTCCCTGTTATAGCTGGTTTGCTGCTGCTGTTTTAATGGAACGAGAGAAGGAAGAATTTCCCAAATGCCCTTCTGTTCTCAGAACCTCTGGGTTTTGCCTTTGCTTGCCTGGATCTTTCTCATCCACTCTGTTTCCTTCTGCAGACGTCCAGTGGCACTGTTTCCATCTAGAGATCTGACAGAGAGGCTGTCGGGAGCTCCCAGCCCACAAGACCTGTGGGGTGAAGTGGTGTGTTTGCCTTTGCGGGAGTGAGTGAGGGCAGATGGAGCTTGTTGTCCACCTCCATTTTCCTTATATAGGCTTCTCCTGGAACAATCGCCTGCCTTGGGCAGCATACTGTTGGGCAGGGGCTGGGAGGGATTGAGGTGGACAGTGAGTGTTTCCTGTTCAGACTCTGAGGTAATTGTTGTTTCTGACCTTGTTCCCTGGCTGTTGATGGTCCTATCTGAAAGCTTTTCCTGGGACCGAATATTTTCTTTTCACCTTTAGTCCCCTGCACTGAACTCTGGGCTGTTCGTCTCTGAGCTGCCTGTCTGTTGACCGGTTTTCTGACCTTCCATAATTGGGTTCAGTTTCTTTGCAGATGCCTCCTTCCCAGGCACTTCTGTATGCATTCATATCTTGATGAATCATTCATTGTCATTTAAGGATTCTGAAGCTCTGTGGTCATAGAACATTTTGATCCACGTGTCTCACAATGGGGTGTCACCTGTCACCTAATAAGCTAGAGCACAAAGCACGATTTTGTCATAGATTGCACTAGAGTGTGAGGAAGAGATCGCAAGGAAACGAGACTCTGCTCGTGTCAGTTTACGTGGAAAACCCTTTTCATTTATAACATGGTGGGAGGTGGGACTTCTGCCTTCTCAAGTCTGTCCTGGTAAGAAATACAAATACAGGCCGGGCGGTGGTGGCGCACGCCTTTAATCCCAGCACTGGGGAGGCAGAGGCAGGCGGATCTTTGTGAGTTCGAGACTAGCCTGGTCTACAAGAGCTAGTTCCAGGACAGGCTCCAAAGCCACAGAGAAACCCTGCCTCGAAAAACCAAAAAAAAAAAAAAAAAAGAAATACAAATACAGTCACGTGTGTGGGCATCCTCAATACAATTATCTTGAAATTGTTCAAAAGGGAAACCTGCAGTACCCTGTAAACTATCTTCACACCGCTCTGAGAAACATGGATGACCTCTTGAGTGTGAGGGGAAAGCCTCTTTAGACATCAGCACCTGTCGCTGTCACTGTTGGCACCTTCCTGGGCTTGATGGTATTGTGGGGCCCAGGCAGGCTGGGGCCTGGACTCCCTGAGGAACCATGCTCACACAGGAGTTCTGCAGTCACCTGCCATGAATAGCCAGCTGACGTCTGCTCTGTTTGACTGTGGGGATGAAAGCCTGAAACGTTCACCTTGTGTTCTGGGATCTGTCGCTGTCTTAATGCTCTCTGCTCTCCCAGGTAAACGTGTGTGGAGTTAAGCCTTTGCTGCTCTTCTATAGAAACTTCGTGTCTGGTTAAATGTCTGATGTCTGACACTTCAGCAGAGAGCTTAAGGTCTCACCACTCCGTAACTTCTTGGCATCAGAACACACTGAATTCTGTTTACTTTTAAGAGAGTTGTGTTTATTTTCAGTAATTCTAAAGATTTTATGGTTGTACTTTTTTTTCCCCCTTTGCTTTTGAGACTGGGTTTCTCTGTGTAGCCCTGCCTGGCTGTCTTGGAACTCACTCTGTAGACCAGGTTGGCCTCAAACTCAGAGATTCACCTACCTCTGCCTCCCGAGTGCTGGGATTAAAGGCGTGCACCACCATGTCCAGCTATGATTGGATTTTCTAAGAGAGCTGTAGATACTGTAGAGTTGTAGAATGTATAAATACCATTAATTTATGTACAGAAAGACAAAATGTGTTGGTAATGTCAGATTTTACAAAGTGCAAGCTTTGATCTTCCCAGGTGCTA
This sequence comes from Dicrostonyx torquatus, assembly GCA_028555095.1. Taxonomy (NCBI): domain Eukaryota; kingdom Metazoa; phylum Chordata; class Mammalia; order Rodentia; family Cricetidae; genus Dicrostonyx; species Dicrostonyx torquatus. The sequence goes on from JAQHUG010000108.1 coordinate 2,083,345, forward strand.
AAATTATGCATACTTCACACCTATAAAATATTTAGTGATTATAAAATTGCTCTAGCCTAATCTTTGCAGAGCACATCATTTTTAAAAAGTCTGTCATTGGCAGCACTAATTGGATTTAATGGATTATAAGAAAAAAAATCTACTGGTTTTTTTTTTTGTTTTTTTTTTTGTGTGTGTGTGTGTATGTGCACTAGAGAGTAGACTCGGCTACATCCTTAGCTATTACTGAGTTTTGAAACCATATCAAACCTTCATTACAGTTATCTGATATTTGTATGGATACCCAAGCTGCATGAAGATATTTATGACTTAGTCTTTTTGTTACCCACATTATTAAAGAATAGGAATGAAATAGCTTTGGCTTAAAATAAATTGTAAGCATTATCAACTTACTAATTTTCTCACCTTGTTAATTACAGGCTTTGAATTAAAATATAAAAGTACGCTACGTGGGCACTGTGCCCCTATTCTGGCTTGTGCTTTCTCCCATGATGGACAGATGCTTGTATCAGGGTAAGTGATCTCTAAGTAAACTGCCGATGCTCCTGAGACACCCCCTGTCGTTGTCGCTTGGGTGACATTTAGCTATTTATCCACGGTACGTGTGCGGAGGTCAGAGCACAACTTGTAGGAGCTGGTTCTCCCCTTCCACTATGTGGGCTCCAGGGCTTGAACTGAGGTCAGCAGGCTTGGTGGCAGTCATCTTTACCTGCGGAGCCATTCCACCAGCCCAGTGTTTTTCTCTCCTTTCCTGTCTTCTAAGCTTTAAGCATTGAGTGGTAGAGTGTTATTTTGGCTTGGTTAGTTTGTATTTTCCCCCCAAAACAGTGAGGTCAGAACTTTGTTGGGTTCTATTTCAGCATCGGATATGTTTCCCCTGTATCTCAGGATGATCTCAGGTGAATTCCACTCATTTCCAACTTAAACCTTGCTTTGTTGCAACAGATAGGCTGGGTGTTTTATATGGTGTATTGCTGTAGAGAAAGTTACTTTTCAGTCTCACCATTTTGGATGTGATTCATATTTTTTTTTCCTTCTAGATGTTCATAAAACTTTCAGTATGTAGTTTCCTGTACATTCACTTAAGTATATCTACATGTGGGCTTAATTTAGGTTGCTAGGAAGTTTTAGAAAACAAATTAGGGAGTGGGCAGGGAGGCATGCGCTCTGTGTGAAAACCAGAAGAAACTGTGGAGAGGGTGGCTTCTCTCCTTTTACAACAGGGGTACCAGAGATTTAGCTCCTCATGTTCTCAGAATCACCAGCTCCCAAATAATGACATGGAGACTTATTAAGTATGAAAGCTTAGCCTTAGCTTATTCCCAACTAGCTCTTAATAGTTAGCTTGTTTACATTAATCTGTGTTCTTCCTCCATACTGTTCATCTGACTCCCTCCGCAACTCACTGACAAAGTCGGCCTCATTTCTTCTCAGAATTCCTGTCTCTGCCCAGAAGTCCTGCCTATCCTCTCCTGCCTAGCAATTTGCTACTAAGATCTTTATTAAACCAATCAGAAGGTGTCTTTCATACAGTGTGCTCAAATATCCCACTACATCCTCAGGCTGGCAACCTCCTTCTTCCTCCTCTTCCTTCCTCTTTTTCTTCCTCTTCTTGCTCTTCCTTCCCCTTCCTCTCCCTCTTCTTCTTCTTTGTTTTTTTTTTTTTGTTTGTTTTAAGACAGAGTTTCTCTGTCCTGGAATTAATTTACTTTGTAGCCTAGGCTGGCTTCGAACTTACAGTGATCCCCTGCCTCTGCCTCCTGAGTACTGGGATTAAAGGCTGTGCTACCACTGCCTGACTCCTTTTAGCTTCTTAAATCTGTGGAAGAATGTTCCATCACTTTTTGAAAATTCTTATCTCCTCTGCTATTGCCCTTGTTCCTTTCTGTCTCCCTGCAAGGTGCCAGTCAAGTGTGAGTTGTACCTTCTGACTGTAAACAGATCTATCAGCCTTTTATGTTTTTATTGTTTCTTCTGTCTTCTAGAACTTTTTCTGTATATTTTATGTGTATGAGTGTCTGTGCATTAGGTGCATGCCTAGTGCCCAAGGAAGCGAGAAGAGGGCTTCAGATAGATCCCCTGGGACTGGAGGTACAAGTGGTACCTCCTGTAGGTGCTGGGAGTCAAAGCCAGGTCTTCCGCAAGGCTCCATCTCACCAGCCAGTTTCTGTCTTTTTATACTTCATTCTTGATTTCCCCTTTACTGATGCTCTCTTCAGCTATGTGCTACTTAAAATTTATTTTGATTTTGATTTTGTTTATATTTTATTTTAATATTTATGTATTTTTACTTATTTTATGAATGTTTGCTCGAATGTGTGTAAGTGTACCGAGTATGTACATGGACCCGGGTATATGTCACATGTGCCAGAGCTAGAGTTGTGGATGGTTGTGACCTACCTGTGGACACTAGGAATCAAACTCAATCCTGTAGAATGAGCCATCTCTCCAGCCACTACTATGCTACATTTAGTCTCTGACTTTTAATTTTACTTAATCTGTAGTTCTATAGTTTCTAGTTGGCTGTTTTTTAAGGCTCTTTTGACAAATTATGTGATTTCTTGTTCTCATTTGGAACATTTATTTTCAAAACTTTACCTCATGAAGCTTTATAATATTTTCATAAAATATATGAAATTTATAATCTTTTCATAATATTTATATTCTTAAAATTTTTATTAGTTTGACAACCTAGCCTCTTTACAAACAACAACAAAAAAGATACGATGTCTTTGTTTAGATTTTTAAAGGTTCCTGATACTTCAGTAAGACCATTTCCATACTTCTTTAACGATGAGTTATTATTTGTGGTTCTGTGTATGAGCATGACTGTGAGGCTCTGTGCGTGTGCTTGAGGCTCTGCATCCCGTGTATGAGGCTCTGCGCGCGTGCGGCTGTGTGAGGGTCTAAGCGTGAGGCTGTATGAGGCTCTGCGCATGCGGCTGTATGAGGCTCCGCGCGTGCGGCTGTATGAGGGTCTGTGCGTGAGGCTGTATGAGGGTCTGTGCGTGCGGCTGTATGAGGGTCTGTGCGTGCGGCTGTATGAGGGTCTGTGCGTGTGACTGTATGAGGCTCCGCGCGTGCGGCTGTGTGAGGGTCTAAGCGTGAGGCTGTATGAGGCTCCGCGCGTGCGGCTGTATGAGGGTCTGTGCGTGAGGCTGTATGAGGGTCTGAGTGTGCGACTGTATGAGGCTCTGTGTGTGCGGCTGTATGAGGGTCTGTGCGTGAGGCTGTATGAGGGTCTGAGCGTGCGACTGTATGAGGCTCTGTGCGTGAGGCTGTATGAGGGTCTG
>JAQHUG010000108.1:2087407-2203637 GCA_028555095.1 Dicrostonyx torquatus
GCTGTATGAGGTTCTGTGTGTGCGGCTGTATGAGGTTCTGTGTGTGCGGCTGTATGAGGTTCTGTGTGTGCAGCTGTATGAGGTTCTGTGTGTGCAGCTGTATGAGGTTCTGTGTGTGCAGCTGTATGAGGATCTGTGTACATGCGGCTGTATGAGGATCTGTGTACATGCGGCTGTATGAGGTTCTGTGTGTGCGGCTGTATGAGGCTCTGTGCATATGAGTGCAGGCACCTGAGATGCCAGAGGTGTCAGAAACCCCTGCTAATTGTGAGCTACCTTGTGTGGGTTATGGGGCTGTACTCAGGTCCTCTACAAGAACAGTGTGCCATCTCTCTGGCCCCCCACTTGACAACAACTTAGTCTTTTCTCTGCAATGCTAGTGATCAAACTCAGAACGCTGTCTGTGCTTGACAAGTCTCTACCACTGAGCTATGCACCATTACTTACTCATATTGTTTCTTTGGAGTGGGAGAAGCCTTGCTTTTTTGCCTAAACATTCTTGAACTTCAGTATGTACTACGGTCAGAAAAGTCTTCTGAGAAAATTCATCCATTTCCCTTTATTTATAATATTTGTTTGGAAATGAAATGGCATATGATTCTCTATGCGCTATGCTTAATATTACCCATGTCATAACTTTACAGGAGTCAGTTCCCATAATCGTGAAATCTGATTACTGACTTCATCGTTTTTTTTTCCTGTCCCAAGAGTTTGTGGCCTAATCCAGATATTTGGGTGCACACACACAGACACAGACATGTACTTATAAGATACAAAAGTTTTAAGGAATTCAGTTGTCTTTAAATGAAAAGAATAAACCACCTAGAGCAGTAGTAGGCAGGAAAGCAGAGCCAAGCCCCCACAGGGTTAGTAACCCCCTCCTAGTGTGTGGGGATGCCTAGTCTTCAGAGGGCTCTGACCTAACAGTGATTATACATGGTGGATTTATACTATGACAGTATTTCTTGGAGGTGGTAAAAGGGAGCGGTGGGGTCTAGTTAGAAGAAGTAGGTCACAGGGGGCGAGTTCTTGGGGGTCATGCTCTCCCTGGGGTCATACCTCGCACTGCCCTCTTCCTATAGCTCATTTTCAGCTCTGTCCACTGAGGAACGAAGAGCAACCTCCACCCCCTGCCACACTGTGTTCTGCAGGCAACAGCAGCCTAAACCAGCAAACCCTTCTTCCTCTAAGTTGAAATACATTAAATGGAAAAATGTATATATTTACAGTTTGGGCCAAAATCTGGGGAGAGTTCTCTGTCTCTGCCTCCCCCACAGCAGTGTGACAGGTTATGGAAAGGATGCGATGAAAGATAGGAAATATACAGATATTTAGCTGGGGTCTAAGTGCCTTAAGCTGGCAGAGAGGTTTTTAAAGCTGGGTTCTTGTTACACCTTCCAGGAGTAGGAAGCAGGAGCCCAAGCGCCATCCCTCTCAGCATGGATCCTGTAGGGAAACCAAGGAAGATAGCAGCGGCCTTAGCTGAGCATCAGCGCTCACACCTACAGACCTAGCACTTGAGAGCCAGAGCAGGACAATTGCCTGCAGTTAAGGCCCACCTAGGGTACAGTATGAGACCCTGTCTGAAATAAGTAAGATGAATACAATAAAGATAAATAAGTTCTGATTTGGAGGGAGCTCAGGTTATGCTAGGGTCTGCAGCTTCTGCGGGCCTAGGGAGGTGATGGGCATTGCTGAAATGGCACACAGGACAGGGCTGAGGGTAGTCCATGCTAATGACATAAGAATGATACATTCCAGGCTCAGGAGTTTATGAACTAAAGAAGTGTAATAGCGGAAAGCATTCAGCAGTAAAAATACCCTTTTGAAAATATAGTGTGTATGTTTGTGTGTGTGTGTGTGTGTGTGTGTGTGTATTTCCGAATAAGTAAGACTATTTGCTTGTGTTGTAATCAACAAAAAGGCACAGATCGGGCTACAGACAGTGTATTAGAGAAACACATTCCAGTAAATGGAAATAGTACCATATGTTTTAAGAATAGATTCTACACATAGTGATTCTGTAGGTAAAAGTCCTCTGGAAGGTTTGTAATGCATAGAAAAGATTAATACTCTTCCTCTAGTTTGCTTTTGCCACTGTGATCAAATCTTCTCCTTTTAAATGATACGATTTTAATATATGTCTTCTGTGTGTGTGAGTAAACACATATCATCGCTGGATTTTTTTTTTTTTTTTGGTGATGCTGGGAATTGAACTTAGGGCTCACACATACTAAACACACTCTCCACCACAGAGCTATTTATCTATGTTCCTAGCTCTGTCATCAGATGTCATCCGAAACATCTCTACCACACGTGCAAGGCTCATCACTTAGACTAAAGCCAAGGTATCTGTGCTTCTAACTGCTGCTGAAAACATCTGGCCCACATCTGCTGATTCTTTTCCTCAGATCTTCCAGTTCTTGCCCAGCAGTCAACTAAATTGTTATGTTCGCCAATATAGGTGTGTCTCGTTCCTATCAAAAGGAGAATATTGTTCATCATCAAAGAAATATAAAGCTGGGTGCCGTGAGACCGTGATTGTAATTCCGTCCCTGAGAAAGCTGCAATAGGATTGTGACTAAGGGGTCTCAGACTAAGACCCTCTCAAAAAACAAAGAAAGCAAATTCTCTTTTGACCCAGAATTTACAAAGGAGACTTAGAGTTGAGTTTCCTTCTCTTGTCTGAGGAATAGGCTAATGGATGGAGTGACTGCAAAATTGAACAAGTATGTCTGGCTGTCTTGCGGAAGAATAGGGCACAGGGGATTCTGAGTTGCAGCTCTCAGTAGTTGAGTTCCTGGTGATTATCTAATACCACTGGGGTCCTGATAACTCCCCTCATTCCAAATCGTGAGGGAAGTGCTCTGGATGCTGTATGTTGTTTTCAGTCTCTTTCACAGAATTCTAGTTTCCTGTCACTCTGAGGTGGCTGGCGTATTGGTGTAAAGTTAGAATTTTGAATGTTTTAGGTGTATGCTGTTGCTCTAGGAAACATTCAACTGTTTTCTGGATATGTTTAGTTCATTTGGATAGACAGGCAGGTGAGTAAGTTGAAGCTATAACTTGGTGAAATATAAGCATTTAGTTAAAGCAGGCTGCTGGGGGCGAGGCAGGAACGAACCAGTGGGCTGATAGAGAGGGAGATTTCACACGTCCTCCGTCACCGTGAGACGGACTACACACTGGAGACACAGACAATGAGGAACACAAGCTGAAGTGTACAGACGTCAGTAGCTCGAAAGGAAAATGACAGAAATGTGTGTAATCCTAGGTCGGAAGACGTACGCAGAGGTAGGGATGACGTGGGGAAAACAGAATTAGAGCTGCAAATGGGGATATAAAGTCAGAAACCTTATTTTCTAGACATTTCCTCTAGATTAAAAAGTATTGTATCATGTTAGTCTGTTTAACCACACTGCAGTACAGCACTGGAGGCTAGGCATCTTTAGGAAGAGAAGCATGTGGGGCTTAGCAGTGAAGAGCTCCTGCCCATCTTCCAGAGGACCCGAGTTCCATCCGCACTGCATCAAGAGGCTCCTAGCCACATAACTGCAGCTCCAGGAGGTCTGACTGCCTCTCCTTGTCTCCATAGGCACCTGCTCACTTACGGAATTCATATATACAGACATACACACAGAATAACAAAATACATTTTAAGAAATTAAAAGAAAAGCAGTGCTCCTTTTCTCCCTACCAAGGCACTTGTTTGCATTTTATTTTGTATGTAGATGCCAGGGTCTTGAATGAATCAGCCAGTCCCCACTTACTCTATAATGGCTAGCAGAAGGTGACTTAAGTCTGCATCTCCCAAAACTCAGTTCCTGTCTTTCCTTCATTCTCATTACACTTCCTGACAGTTGTCCCAATCCAGTGCTCATATAAGTCACTGATTCTACTTCTCACGTGACATTGCATCTGATGGTGGCTTTTGAGACTGGAATTTACTTTCATTTTGTTGTCAGCCTGATATTCAAAGAATGTATCTATTGAGACATAGTGTCATGACAACCAGGTGGGAGGAGTTTTCAATATAAACTTATTATGAAGGGGCTTTCATCAGCTGGACATGGTACTAGCTCTCATTCCACAGCTACAAAAACATGTACAGGTTGCCTACTGAACAAAGGACTCCTTTGACTATAGCCCAGTACATTCTCATGATGATGAACACAGATACTGTGTTACACAGACAGTGTTAGCACAGGTCTTGCTGACCTCACAGTGTGTATCATGGTAACAGAAAGATTTCCAAGGGTGGAAAATAAGAAACTAGCATGTTTTAGTCTAGTGTGTAAACCATATTCTTTGTTACAGTGTCCTAGCTTTCTCTGTATTAGGGCTCTTTTTCCTACAAGAAGAGCCCACCCAGATATCCACTCCATTCTAGCTGCTCACCTGTCAGTCTCCCAGCCTTTCCAGAAGGGTGTACTTTGCTTGTCGGAGAACTTTTCACCTATTGTTTGCTTTTTATTTTTAAGGTCAGTGGATAAGTCTGTCATCATATATGATGTTGTAAGTATATCAGATCTTGTGTGCGAACTATGTAAATTGCTTATTAGATAATTGAGCCTCGAGTTTAGTTATATAAAAATACGTTTTTGTTTTGTGCCCCTCCCCCAGATAGGGTTTCTCTGTAGCTTTGGAGCCTGTCCTGGAATTCACTTTGTAGACCAGGCTAGCCTCGAACTCATGGTGATCCACCTGCCTCTGCCTCTGAGTGCTGGGATTAAAGGTGTATACTGGAAAAACCTTAAATATTTCAATACTATCTTTATGATTTTAAATCTAATCACAGGAAACACAGAATTTGAGAGCACCAGTGTTCAAAAATTCATCCTGCCCAGCTTCCATGGTAGCAGGCTGTGGTTGAATGTAGCCTACCCATAGTTCTTAGAGCACAGTGTGGATTTAGAGACCAACTAAGAGTAAGTTACCACAGCCTTGGAAATATATGAGTTTCCAAGGGGCAGATTTATATTAGGAAATGCTGAATGGCATGAGTATAAATAAAAATGAAAATTTATATTTCACAAAGATATGGGAGTGACCTTTAAGAGAAAGTCAGTGTTGTGTGGCACCATATGACTGGGGTCAGGCATCAGCCCTGACGGCCATCCAGCAGAGGCATAAGTCATTAGAGTGTGGTGTCCAACAAGTGATTAATTACCCACACAGGAGTTAAAGCCAGTGGATGTTCTGGGGGGAAAAATGGGTACAGTCACTCAAGCCAGGTGAGAAAGAGCTGCGGTCTTTCCTGCCAGCTTGTTATGGGATGTTTATATTCACAAATGGGTGTAGCATTGATTTTTGTCTCTAAACCACATGCTAGTCCCTGCTAGTATTATCAGGGACTAGTTGTCCTGACTAGTTAATCTGGGAAAAACAACCTCAGTTGAGAAAATCCCTCCACTCTATGGCCTGTAGGCAGTTCTGTCAGGCATTTCTTCTTAATGACGGATGTTAAAAGACCACTACTGAGGCCATGATGTTGGGTGGAAGGAAGCAGGCAGAGCAAGCCATGAAGAGCTGGCGAGCAGCAGCAATCCTCCGTGGTCTTTTCTGCCTCGGTCCCCACCGGCTGGTTCCCTTCGTGATAGACTGTGATCTGGAAGTGTAAGCGGGATAACCTGTTCCCGCCCAGGTTGCTCTTGGACGTGGGGACGTGGTGTTTTCTCACATCGGTAGGAACCCTAACTGGGATGGTATTTGTGTATTGACCCCTAAGTGTGCGCAGTAGCAGCCCTTCCATTCACTGATGCGGCAGTAGTACAAATCAGATACCGCTGCAAGAATGCACCCTTTGTTATGTAGTTGGGTTTCTATTAGCAGTCTTGGTCAAACTGGCAAATGTCAGGGGTCACTGTATGAAAACTTCTTAAGAAGGTAGGCAGTAGGCCGCCATGCTGATGGCCGAGGAAGCAGAACAAGCTCTAGTATTTAGCTATGGATGTCAGCCCTCCTTCCGTTGTCACTAAGTCCAGCAAGTTGGTGACGAGTAATACATTTGGCATGTAGACCATGTAAGTGACGCTTCCTCCCTGCCTCTCTCTGGCCTGACTAATGTAGTTATTCTCTTATTTTCCAGGCTACTCAGAGTGTGCTTCACACATTGACTCGGCATACCAGGTCTGAGTTCATTTCACTGGTCTAATATGATGAAAATATTAGCCAGACAGTATGTAATGGCTGTGTTTATTAACTAGGTATGTCACAACGTGTGCCTTTGCACCCAACACCCTTTTACTTGCTACTGGTTCAATGGACAAGACAGTGAACATTTGGCAGTTTGACCTGGAAACACCTTACCAAGGTTAGTGAGATGACCCCATCCTCGTTCTCTGGTGCCCGCAAATGCGGGGCCTCAGACCTGCTGGGTAAGTGCTCTCTGTAAGCTACAGCCCCAGCCCAGGCACTGAACATCCTTAACCATCTCAACACTGATCAGAAATTTGGGTACTTCTTTTTTTAGTCCCAGGGATTGAACCCAAGGCCTTGTGTATGCTAGGCAAGTGCTCTACCTCAGAGCTACCCCCAAGCCTAAACTTTAGTTAATCCTTTAGTGTGCTATTCATATTGCCTTTCTCAATACACCATACATATACCTTAAAACTACTTCTAGAGATTCCAGTGTGAGTCGTCTGCAGTTAAGTTTTGGCCAAGGCTTGTATACACATTCATGAATGTCAAGGCAGGAGGTTTTCCATCGTTTGTGTTTGGTCCTGGTTTTTCTGGTTCTCATAGCCTGAGGACAGAATAGGAATCGCAGCTTTATCTTTTTTTTTTTTTTTATTGTTAAAAGAAAAATTTACATTTACTCCCCTTGTTCCCGGCCCTCCTGCTCCCCCACTACCCCACCGCCCTCCCCCTGCTTCCTTAAGATGGGGCAGGATATCCTGCCCTATGGGAAGCCCAAGCCCTCCCCCCTCCATCTCGGTCTAGGAAGATGTGCATCCATATAGAATAGGTTCCCAAATAGCCAATACATGCAGAAGAGCTAGGTCCTGGTGCCATTATCATTGGTTTCTCAGTCAGTCCCCACTGGCAGTCACATTCATAGGGTCCAGTTAGGTCATATGCTCACTCAGTCTTGGTCCAGCTGGATTCGATGAGCTCCCAATAGATCGAGCACACTGTCTCTGTTGGTGGGCCAGTCCCTCATGGTCCTGACTTTCTTGCTCATCTTCTCCCTCCTTCTGCTCTTCCAATGGACCTTGGTAGCTCTCGCAGCTTTCTCTTATTGGCTTTCCTTTTGGCCTCAGCAAGCAGCATGGGTGTGCAACTTAGTTTTACTTTTATCATTGTCAGAAATAACCGCTTGGCAGTGCTGGTGTCCAGGTGACAACGAGCAGAGAATCCCTTCACAGTGGGAGTATTACGGTGTGAGGAAAACCTGGACTAGAAGTGTAGGTCAGTGGTAGAGTGTGTGGCCAGCGTGCTCAAGGCACAAGGTTTGATCCTCAGCACCACAAAAACAAAAAACTCTTCAAGAATAACATTTCCTGTGGCATTAGGTCACTCCTGTTGGTGCTATCCACTACACTTAGGAAGTAAGACAGGCAGACTCAGAGCGGGATGTGTAGAGAAGAAACGTTTGGTCTGCCGTTCACTTCCTGTGCACTTTAAAGCAGGAGGCATGAACGATCAGCGGAAGCAGTTTGTTGAAGACTGGTCAGAGGAGGACGTCTCAACGTGGCTTCGCACTCAGGGCTTGGAGGACCTTGTCGGTATTTTCCAGGTGAACAACATCGATGGAAAAGAACTGCTTCATCTCACAAAAGAAAGTCTGGCTGGTGATTTGAAAATTGGTAAGGGCCGGGCGGGGGTAATGAATAATACTTCTCTGATCATATACTAGCTTTTACGTGAGCATCTTCAGCTTTCTTGTGTGTCTATTCAACGTAGAATTGGTGGGTCATAGGGAAATCTTCTGCAGGACACTGGAGAGTTGGCAGGCTGCTTTCCAAAGCAGCCCTGCTATTATACAGTCCTGTCAGCATGGGAGAGGGCATCTCCATAGCCCCAGCATGGTGGAAGGCTTCTCCATAGCCCCCCAGCATGGGGGAGGACTTCTCCATAGGCCCCCAGCATGGGGGAGGGCTTCTCTATAGCCCCCCAGTATGGGGGAGGGTTTCTCCACAGCCCCCCAGCATGGGGGAGGGTTTCTCTACAGCCCCTCAGCATGGGGGAGGGCTTCTCCATAGCCTCCCAGCATGGGGGAGGGCTTCTCCATAGCCTCCCAGCATGGGGGAGGGCTTCTCCACACTCACCCAGCAAGCTTCAACACTTGTTTGCTTTTGTTATTAGCACCATCCAGTAGTTGTAGTTTCTCCTTTAGGCTTTTATTTGCATTTCCTTGATGACTTAGGTTATTGGTTTAATGCATTTGGGTTGCTAGGGCAACAACCTGTAAACTAGGTAGCTAATAAATAACAAATTGATTTCTTCATTCTGCCAAGTCCAAGATCAAGGTACTGGCCGTTTGGTGTCTAGTCAGGAGTAGCTTCTGGCTTACTGACAGTACTTCCCTTAGTGGAATGGATGAGGTCACTCTTTGGGGTCTCCTGTGTGTCCAAAGCCCCTCTGTCACCACTGTGTTATTTGTAACTAAGTTTTGTGCTTGCTCTTGGCTGAGGTCTGGGAGTCATGGCGATAGGTTTCAACATGAATATTCTTTTTACAGTTTGGAAAATTGGCAAGTTCAATAATTTAGGAGCAGAATTAGAAAACCTGTTCACTGGAGCGTCTGGTTCTCCACATCGTTCTGAAATAGCTGATATTTTAGTCTTATGTCAGGATCTACTGTGTGGCCATGCCCTGTGGTCCTCCTGCCTCTGCCTCTCAAAGGCTAAGATTACAGGCAGGCACTCTTTCCATAGGACACTAAGTTGGGCTGAGACAGAATTAAAGTTGGGAAAAGAGAAAATAAAAATAGAAAAGGCCAACTGGTGACATGCATGCTGACGTCTGCTTTCTGTATGCAGAAATGTCTTGTGTGCCTTTGTTGTCGTAATTTGATTTCAGGGTTTCTGATGCTAGCGTAAAATCCGAATTCAGCGCATAGAAGTAGTTATGCACTGTAAAGTATGTTGGGATGTCGTAGGCCATAGCAGTGTCTACCGCGTTTGACACAATAGCTAAGAGACTGAGCAACGTCAAGCCTCTCAGCAATGGGCTCACTCTAGTGTTTTCACCAATGTGTTTAAACCATTTTCTAGGTTGCTAATGAAAAACCTCATAGTAAGATCCTGTCTGGAAAGCATGGGTACTTGAGAAGGGTGTGAAAAAAGTGAGCCACTGTGAGTGTGCTCTCCAGCTCTGCACCTCTGGATGTCTCCCAGCTCTCTGGAGATCAAGTCAGGGCTTCCTTAAGAAGTAACTCCATATGTCATTAGTCTCGTAAGGAGGATCCGTGCTGGTGTTGAGATGTTTTAGGGCATTTGTGAACACTGTTGATCTACCTTTAATTATAGAGTGTGCATGATAAAGAGCAAGAAAACCAGTTTTGGACAGTATTAGAAAAGCCCTGAGTGCAGTCACTAGAAATGTGTGTGCGCTGGCTTCGGTGCAAAGCCAGGCCCTTGGTGCATAGCCAGGCCCTTGGGATGCTGTGCAGTGCTGGAGATCTTAGAACTTGGAAGTGATGAACTGGTAGAAATTTAGAACGGCAAGTGCAAAGAAACTACTGTAGGTCAGAACTCATATATTGAAATAATTAATCATACATTTATAAATAGGAATGAAAACGTTTTTTGTTTTTGTTTTTTTCCACAGAGGTTTCACAGTTTGGTCTTTCCTTTCTATGAACTAATAAAAGCCCACGAGGCCTTTTTTTTTTTTTAAATAATTTTCTAGGTTGCTAGGGTTTTGAAGTGTGTGCCTCAACATCCACGTGTTAAGTTCGAGGGCCAGCCTGTGGTGATAGTACAGGAAGATGACAGCGACAGAGCTGTAAGAGTGGGATCAAGTTAGGTCATTTTCAGTTCCCCTGAAGAAGGCACTGGGACCCCCTTCCCTTCTTGCTTCATCACTGAGTGTTCCCACGACATTCTCCTGCCTCTCGACAGGCCAAACTGCAGCGGAGCCAACTCATCCGTGGACGGAAACCGACCCGGAGTCAACCCTTCCACCTTTCGGTCAGCTCGAGTATTGTGTCCAGTAACAGAGAGCTGATTATTAACACATTGTTGAAAAATAGTTTAAATTTCTTTTCTAGCTTTATGCTTCCCCTGTCTTTACACCCTTATGTTCTGAAAGTTCATTTCACTTCCGAGTAACACTCATTCTACAGATTTCCACTTGCTGCCTAAGTGTAACGAATCTCCTTTCAGAATCCCTGGGGCTGCGCAGCAAGGTGATGAGGAGCATTGAAGAGCTCAGGACCAAGATGGACTCCCTTTCTTCCGGAATCCCTGATGAGTTTATCTGTCCCATAACCAGAGAGCTTATGAAGGACCCGGTCATCGCGTCAGGTATGTGTGGTGACTGCCAGGCTCAGGGTGCACCATGGTGGGGCTCTCTGTACAAGCTCATTGACATTTGGGCTGAGTTCAATAATTTTTTTCTCATAAGTAGGTTTTTTCCTTTTAAAAAAGTCATTAGATCCAAAGTAAACAATCATACATTGTATATTTTGTAATAAACTGGATACAGTACATTTGAAATTGAGACCAAAGGATTAAGTTTTGAAATTTCACTTAAATTGATGTGAATACCAGATGAAAAGACTGTGTATGCACAAGTGTGCGTGTGTGCACACACAGCGGGGGCCATTGGGTGTCTTTATCACTGACTGCCTCACTCCCTTAAGACACACTCCCACTGGAAGCTTGAACCTTGCCGATTAGGCTAGGCTGGCCAGTGAACTCCCAGGCTCCACCTGTCCCTCACTCTGAGGCTGGAGTTATAGGCATGCGTAGCCATACCAGGCTTTTATGTGGGTACTGGTGGTGTGGGCATGAGTCCTCATGTTCACGGCTGCATAGGAAGCTCTCTTACCTGATGAGCCATCTCCCCAGCCCTCAAGATTTAAGATGACTTTTGTTGTGTCTGTCATGCAACTTTAATGATTCAGAAACAAGAATTTGAAGATTATGAAGTTAAGCATTTGATATCAATTTCTGCATCAGTATACAGACGTGCTCAGCAGAATGTTTTTGATTGATTTCTCTTGTTGCACACACCAATAATTCATTCCTTTTATTGCTGTATAGTGTGGCATTGCACATACCACAATACAGTTGTCTATTAACTGGCAATGGGCTAGCATGTCTGAAGCTGTCATTTCATGCACAGATCTTTGTCTGGACAGGACTCATGCCTCGTCATGAAAGATTCAGGAGTGGAATTTCTGGATTGTTTAACTAAGTGCATGTTACAACTCCTGAAATGTTTCTCAAGGGGGATGTCCTATTTTAAGTTTATAACTGAGAACTCCAGTTTCTGCCTGTAGCTGCAAACATGTGGTATTGCTACTTGTTCTGATCCTGAATAACAGGTATAAAGTGGTATCTCATTGTACTTTTAACCCTCACCACAATGAAGCGTCTTTTGATATGCTTCTTACCCTACTATATCTTTCATAATATATATCCTCTTGCCCTTCCTTCATTTTGTATTGAATTATCAGTTTGTTTTCTAAGTGTGTCTGACATCCAAAGGGGCTATGCCAGCTTGCATTCCCACCAGCAATGCAGGAGTGTTCCCTTTTCCCCATATAACAGAATGCATTATATGTATTTTCTCTATGGCATCTTTGAAAAACCTGTTTAATTTTGATGGAACCCACTGTGCCATTTTTATGTTGATTCATCATTTTTTAATCCTAAGAAGGCTGCCTGTCCAAGGTTGCAGGACTCACCCTGTTTTACTCCAGACACATTATAGTTTTTAGGTGTATGGTTTATTTTGAGCTAATTTGTGCATGTGGTAAGAGATGAAAATGTCTTCCCTGTTCCTGGTCCTTCCTCACTGAAGCGAATGACTATCCATGGGAGGCCCACCCCCAGGCTCGGTGTTATCTTTATATCTTATTTGTGTCAGTTGGTCCTGGACCACTGCTGCTTTTTGTTTTTATTGTTTTTATTAAGCTATATATTTTTCTCCACTCCCCTCCCTTTCTCTCCCCTCTCCTCCCCTTCAGCCCTCTCCCATGGTCCCCATGCTCCCAATTTACTCAGGAGATCTAATCTTTTTCTACTTCCCATGTAGATTAGATCCATGTATGTCTCTCTTAGGGTCCTCATTGTTGTCTAGGTTCTCTGGGNCAGCTTCCCTACCTTCCTCTCCCTTCCTCACCCCTCCTCTTCTACTCTTTCCCCATGCTCCCAATTTACTCAAGAGATCTTGTCTTTTTCTACTTCCCATGTAGATTAGATCCATGTATGTCTCTCTTAGGGTCCTCATTGTTGTCTAGGTTCTCTGGGATTGTGAATTGTAGGCTGGTTTTTCTTTATATCTAAAAGCCACTTATGAGTGACTTCATATGGTATTTGTCTTTCTGGATCTGGGTTTTCTAGACCCATCCATTTGCCTGCAAATTTCAAGATGTTATTTCTTTCTGCTGTGTAGTGCTCCATTGTGTAAATGGACCACATTTTCCTTATCTATTCTTTGGTCGGGAGGCATTTAGGTTGTTTCTAGGCTCGGGCTATGACAAACAATGTTGCTATGAACATAGCTGAGCACATGTCCTTGTGACACGACTGAACATCCAAAGGGGCTATACCAGCTTGCATTCCCACCAGCAATTCAGAAGTGTTCCCTTTTCCGCACAACCTCTCCAGCATAAATTGTCATCAGTGGTTTTAATCTTGGCCATTCTTACGGTGTAAGATGGAATCTCAGAGTTATTTTGATTTGCGTTTCTCTGATGACTAAGGATGTTGATCATTAAGTGTCTTTCAACCATTTTAGATTCCTTTGTTGAGAGTTCTCTGTTTAGGTCTGTACCCCATTTTTTTATTGGATTATTTTTCCTTTTGATGACCAATTTCTTGAGTTCTTTGTCTATTTTGGAGATTAGACCTCTGTCTGATGTGGGGTTACTGAAGATCTTTTCCCATTGTGTAGACTGCTTTTTTGTCTTGTTGACCATGTCCTTTGCTTTACAGAAGCTTTTCAGTTTCAGGAGATCCCATTTTTATTATTTCTCTCAGTGTCTGTACTACTGGGGTTATATTTAGGAAGTGATCTCCTGTGCCAATGCGTTCAAGTGTACTTCCCACTTTCTGTTCTATGAGGTTCAGTGTGGCTGGCTTTATGTTGAGATCTTTGATCCATTTGGACTTGAGTTTTGTGCATGGTGATAGATATGGATCTATTTTCATTCTTCTACATGTTAATATCCAGTTATGCCAGCACCATTTGTTGAATATGATTTCTTTTTTCCAAGTTACATTTTTTGTTTCTTCGTCAAAAATCAGGTGTTTGTAGGTGTATGGATTGATATCTGGGCCTTTGATTTGGTTCCATTGCTCCTCCTGTCTGTTCTTATGCCAATACCAGGCTGTTTTCAGTACTGTAGCTCTGTAGTAGAGTTTGGAGTCAGAGATTGTGATTCCTCCAGAAGTTCCTTTATTTTACAGGATTGTTTTGGCTATCCTGGGGTTTTTTTTTTTTGCATTTCCATATGAAATTGAGTATTGTTCTTTTGAGGTCTGTGAAGAATTTTGCTGGGCATTGCATTGAATCTGTAGATTGCTTTTGGCAAGATTGCCATTTTTACTATTTTAATTCTGCCTACCCAAGAGCATGGGAGGTCTTTCCACTTTCTGGTGTCTTCAAAGATTTAAAGTTCTTGTCATACAGGTCTTCCACTTAATTTGGTTAGAGTTACTCCGAGATATTTTATGCTATTTATGGCTATTGTGAAGGATGATGTTTCTCTGATTTCTTCTTCAGCCCTTTTGTCATCTGTATACAGGAGGGCTACTGATTTTTTTGAGTTAATCTTGTATCCTGCTACACTGTTGAAAGTGTTCATGAGTTGTAGAAGTTCCTTGGTAGAGTTTTTGGGATCACTTATTTAAACTATCATATCATCAGCAAACAGTGAGAGTTTGACTTCTTCTTTTCCGATTTGTATCCCCTTGATCTTCTTTTGTGGTCTTATTGTTCTAGGTAGAACCTCAAGAACTATATTGAATAGATATGGAGAGAGTGGACAACCTTATTTTGTTCCTGATTTAAGTAGGATTGCTTTGAGTTTCTCTCCATTTAGTTTGATGTTGACTGTCAGCTTGCTGTATATTGCCTTTATTATGTTTAGGTATGTTCCTTGTATCCCTGCTCTCTCCAAGACCTTTATCATGAAGGGATGTTGTATTTTGCCAAAGGCTTTTTCAGCATCTAATGAGATGATCATGTATTTTTCTCATTTTGTTTATATGGTGGATTACATTGACAGATTTGTGTGTGTGTGTGTGTGTGTGTGTGTGTGTGTGTGTGTGATAGATTTTTATATGTTGAACCATTCCTACATCTCTGGGATGAAGCCGACTTGATCATGGTGGATGATTTTTCTGATGTGTTCTTGGATTTGATTTGCCAATATTTTATTGAGTATTTTTGCATCAATATTCATGAGTGAAATTGGTCTGTCATTCTCTTTCTTAGTAATGTATTTATGTGGTTTAGGTATCAGGGTAATTGTAGCCTCATAAAAAAGTTTGGCATTGTTCCTTCTGTTTTTATTGGGTAGAACAATTTGAGGAGTATTGGTATTAGTTCTTCTTTGAAAATCTTGTAGAATTCTGTGCTGAAACCATCTGGCCCTGGGCTTTTTTTGGTTCAGAGACTTTTGATGACTGTTTCTATATTTTTAGCAGTTATAGGTCTATTTAATTTATCTGGTTTTGATTTAATTTTGGTAAGTGACATTTATCCAGAAAGTTGTCCATTTCCTTTAAGTTTTCCAATTTTGTGTAGTACAGGTGACCTAATGATTCTCTGGATTTCCTCCATGTCTGTTGTTATATCCCTGTTTTATTTTTGATTTTGTTTATTTGGATATTCTCTCTCTCTCTCTCTCTCTCTCTCTCTCTCTCTGCCTTTTGGTTAGTTTGGGTAAAGGTTTGTCTATATTGTTGATTTTGTTGAAGAATCAACTCTGTCTCATTGATGCTTTGTATTGTTTTGTTTCTATTTTGTTGATTTCCGCTCTTAATTTGATTATTTCCTACCATCTAGTCCTCCTGAGTGAGTTTGCTTCTTTTTGTTATAAAGTTTTCAAATGTTCTGTTAACTCACTAGTGTGTGATTTTTCCAGCTTCTTCATGGGGTATTTAGTGCTATGAACACTCTTTCACTGTGTCCCATAATTTTGGGTATGTTTGTGGTCATTTTCATTGAGTTTTAGGAAGTCTTTAATTTCCCCCTTTATTTCTTCCTTGACCCATTGATGATTCAGGTGAGCATTGTTTAATTTCCATGTGTTTGTGGGTTTTCTGGAATTAGTATTGCTGTTGACTTCTAGTTTTAAAGCATGGTGATCTGATGAGGTACATTGGGTTATTCCAATTTTTATGTATTTGTTGAGGTTTGTTTTGTTACCGAGTATGTGGTCAGTTTTTGAGAAGGTTCCATGAGGTGCTGAGAAAAAGGTATATTCTTTTTCTGTTTGGATGGAATATTCTATAGATGTCTGTTAAGTCCATTTGAGTCATAACATCTGTTCTCTTATTTCTATGTTCATTTTTTTGTCTGATTGACCTGTCCAGTGGTGAAAGGGGGTTGTTAAAGTCTCCCACTATTAGTGTGTGGGGTTTAATATATGATTTAAGCTTTAGAAGTTGTATTTGGGGCATAGATGTTCAGTATTGAAATTTCCTCCTGATGGATTTTTTCTGTGACTAATATGAAATGACCTTCTTTGTCTCTTTTGACTGACTTTTGTTTGAAGTCTATTTTGTTAGCTATTATTAGGATAGCTACACCCGCTTATTTCTTAGGTCCATTTGCTTGGTATATTTTTTCCTAACCTTTTACTCTGAGACTATGTTTGTCTTTGAGGTTGAGATGCATTTCTTATATGTAGAAGAAGGATGGATTCTGTTTTCGTATCCAATCTGTTAGCCTGTGCCTTTTTATAGGTGAGTTGAGTCCATTTACATTAAGGGATATTAGTGACCAGTGGTTGCTATCTCCTGTTAATTTAGTTTTTATCATTGGTGATGTTAATTTGTGCATTTTTTTCTTCTTTGGGATTTGCTGCAATGAGATCATCGATTGTCTGTGTTTTTGTTGTCCCATCTTCCTTGGGTTGGAGTTTTCCTTCTAGAGTTTGTGTAGGGCAGGGTTTGTGGCTAGGTATTGGTGAAATCTAGATTTGTCATGGAATATCTTGTTTTGTCTTTCTATGGTTATTGACAGTTTTGCTGGATATAGTAGTCTGGGCTGGCATCTGTGATCTCTTAGTATCTGCATAATGCTTGACCATGACCTTCTGGCTTTCATTGTCTCCAATGAGAAGTCATCATGTATAATTCTGATAGGTCTACCTTTATATGTTACTTGGCCTTTTTCCTTTGCAGCTCTTAATATTCTTTCTTTAGTCTGTATGTTTAGTGTTTTAATTATTATGTGGCGAGAGGACTTTTTTTTTTTTGGATCCAGTCTATTTGGTGTTGTGTAAGCTTCTTGTATCTTCATAGGCATATCTTTCTTTAGGTAGGGAAAGTTTTCTTTTATGATTTTGTTAAATTAATTTTCTGTGCCTTTGAGTTGAACTTCTTCTTCTATACCTATTATTCTAAGATTTGGCCTTTTCATGGTGTCCCATATTTTATGGATATTTTGTGTTGAACTTTTGTTAGATTTAATGTTTTCTTTAACTGATGAGTCTATTTCTTCTATCATATCTTCAGTGCTTGAGATTTTTCTCTTCCGTTTCTTGTATTCTACTGTTCTTGCTTGCATTTGTGGTTCCTGATCTTTTTCTCATGATTTCTGTTTCTATAATTCCTTTGGCTTGTGTTTTATTATTTCTATTTCAGTCTTCAAGCCCTGGATAGTTTTTTTTATATGTTTGATCTGTTTTTCTTGGTTTTAAGTGATTTGCTGCTGTTTTCCAATTTTTTGTTTTTTTCCTCCATTTCTTTAAGGGAATTTCTCATTTCATCTTTAAGAATTTCAAACATTTTCTTGAGGTTATTCTCTACATCATTTTCTTCTGGTTCATCCATATTTGGGTGATCAGGTCTTGCTGTTGTAGGGTCTTTAGGTTTTACTAGTATTGTGTTGCTCTTTGTGGTGTAGCATGTGATCTTATCTTTTCTACTCATCTTTTCCTCTAATAGGTGTGGTTGGGGATGTCTGAAATTCTGTTGAATAATCTTCTAGGTGCCAGTGAATCCAAAGCTCAGATGGTTGTTCCTCGTGGTACAGTGTCACAGTTCTAGTTACCCCGTTAGTTACTCCTTCCTGGAGATAGCTCAGTGCTCCTGTGCTTTGCTCTGCTCTAGCCTGTGTCTTTTTATAGGTGAGATGAGTCCATTCATATTAAGGGATATTAATGGCCAGTGATTGCCAGCTCCTGTTATTTTAGTTTTTGTTGTTGGTAATGGTATTGTGTGTGTGTTTTCCCTTCTTGGGATTGCTGCTGTGAGATCATCTATTGTCTGTGTTTTTGTTAATATAGCCAACTTCCTCGGGTTGGAGTTTTTCTTCTAGTACTTGTGTAGGGCTGGGTTTGTGGCTAGGTACTGGTTAAGTCTGGTTCTGTCATGGAATATCTTGTTTTGTACTTTTATGCTGATTGAAAGTTTTACTGGGTATAATAGTCTGGGCTGGCATCTGTGATCTCTTAATGTCTGCATAACTCTTGACCAGGACCTTCTGGCTTTCATTGTCTCCAATGAGAAGTCAGGTGTAATTCTGATAGGTCTACCTTTATATGTTACTTGGCCTTTTTCCTTTGCAGCTCTTAAAATTCTTTATTTTGTATGTTTATTGTTTTGATTATTATGTGGCAAAGGGACTTTTTTCTTTGATTCAGTCTACTTGATATTCTGCAAGCTTCTTGTATCTTCGTAGGCATATCTTTTTTTTAGGTAGGGAAAGTTTTCTTCTATGATTTTGTTAAATATATTTTCTCTGCTTTTGAGTTGGACTTCTTCTATACCTATTATTCTTAGGTTTGGCCTTTTCATAGTGTTCTATATTTTCTGAATATTTTGTGTTATGCTTTTGTTAGACTTAATGTTTTCTTTTACCAATGAGTCTGTTTCCTCTGTTGTATCTTCTGTGTTTGAGATTCTCTCTTCCATCTCTTATATTCTGTTTAAGCTTGCATTTGTACTTCCTGATTGTTTTTTCATAATTTCCATTTCTATAATTCCTTCTGTTTTTTATTGTCTCTATTTCAGTTTTCAAGTCTTTAATAGTTTCTTTCATGTTTGATTGCTTTTTCTTGATTTTAAGCGATTTGTTGATTTCTTCCAATTTTCTGTCTTTTCCTCCATTTCTTTGAGGGAATTTTTCATTTCCTCTTTAAGGGACTCAAACGTTCTCCTAAAGTTAATTTTTAGGTCATTTTCTTCTGTTTCATCTATATTTGGTTGTTCAAGTCTAGCTGTTGTAGGGATACTAGTTTTTATTGGTGTCTTGTTGCTGTTTGTGGTGTTCATATGTTCTTTTCCTCTGATTGGTGTAGGTGGAGCTGTCTGTGTCTCTGGTGATCAATCTTCCAGGTGCCAGTGAATCCAAGGCTCAGATGGTTGTTCTTCATGGTATAGTCAGGGCCACAGTTCCAGTCACCCTGTGTTTCTGGAGGTTGCTCACCTCTCCTGGGGGTTGTTCGGGCCTGTTCCCATGAAGGTTGCTTGCTTGAGGCTGCTTCCACTGAGGTTGCTGCCTTGGGCCTGCTCCATAAGAGATTGCTGACTAGGCCTGCTCTGGTCCCTGACTCGTGCCTTGACTCACAGAGGTCTATGGCTCGGGCCTGATCCCTCCCCAGTCACTCCCTTGTACCTACTCCTGTGGAGGTCGCTGCCCCAGCCGCTGTTGCTTTATTGTGGATCTCAGGTCAATGAGTCTGCAGACTTGGTTTCTACATACACGGCTTTCTTCACAGCTGCGGCTTGTTGGCATTTTCACTAGGATGGTGTTTAATGCCGAGAGGAACTGGGGACATTGCTTGCCAGCTTTGTGGGCCTTTTTCTCTCCTAGCAGCACTGTTTTGCTGTATAGATTTTGTAGTTTTTCTTTTGATAAAATTACTTGGCATTTTCTAATCCTGCGGTTTTACACTTTCTATTGCAGTTGTATGTATTGGGCTTGGTATATTGGCTTTCTGTCCTGTGACTGCTACATCCATTGGTAACAGCTTCGTAACCGGCGCAGGAGTAAGTTTGCTTTGCATGTAACTTGAATTGCATCAGTGCCAGGAGACAGCTGCCTTTTCCTCCTTTCTCACCTGCAGCGTCTTTCTTTCTGATCACACAAGCTGACAATAGTTACAGAGACAAGGAGAACAGACATTTTTACCATGAGCTTCCCCGAGAGGAAGAGCATCCAGATGTTCAGCCCTCAGTGTTGGCTGCCCTCCTTCAAGTGAAGGAAGTGCCTTCCGTTCTTAGTTTGGGGATTAAAATACTGGTTTGTTCTTTTAAAGCCCTGATCGGCATCACTATTTTATTTACTTAAATATAAGTTTGTCAATCATTTGCCCTTTTGTTGCATTCAGTTTTAACATAGCTTGTTTAGTTTTGCCCTCCACTAAGTCTCAGAATCCTTTTCTTATGTTATAAAGGGAAGGCTAACATTGCGACTAGGATTGTGAAAGATGATGGGAGGGGGGTAAAACTGGTAACTTACACTGGTCAGGTACCCTCTGCTGGGTCCTGTTCCTTTCGGGCCTTCTCCATTCATAATTTACTGACACTGATTTTTCTAAAAAGTAAAGATCATGCATGGAATTCATGATACTAAGAATCTACTCTCCCAGATATCTACTACTGGCCCCTTTGCTTGTTGTCCAGAGTGTCCGCATTGGGGACTCACTCCAGTTGAGTTCAAGTACACTGAATTAATTCCTGTGTGTTGCTTTAAGGCATGTCTTTGGCATGCAGTTGTTCTCTCCTCTTGAGTGGTTTTTTTTTTTTTTTTAAATGGGAAAACATCAGCTGTCTTGGTCCCTTTCACCTTTCCTCTTAAACCTTTCCAGGCGACCTTCAGCAACTGCTCTACTGATGCTATTCTCTGCCCACTGAGACTGTGCTCAAAATTTCAGTTACTGAGTCATTCCTGGAAGTTGCACTTAGCATGTAGAATATCACGATAGACCTGGAGCCAGGCTGCCTGGGTTTATAGCCCAGTACTGTTATTATACCTGCATGACCTTGGAAAGTCAGCCTGTTGTACAGGGTGAATATATGTCATAGTTCTTTCATAATGAAGTGCTATCAACGGCATATTGAGTATTAAGTATTTTTCATGGTGCTTCATGGAATCATTAGAAAAACAGAGGTTGGAATCTGTCAGTCTTAACTTTTCAGTGTTAAGCCTGCATGCATGTCAGCGATCCCTCTTAGAAGTGCATTCATTCAAGGAATACTGTCTAGGAATGGGAATGCATGAAACAGAAAATTGGGATTAGGGCTGGCCAAGCCCGATGACCTGAGTTTGAGCTCTAGGACCTACATGGTGAACATCCTGCAAGCTGTCCTCCAACCTCCATGTACACTCACACAAATCAATAACTGAAGTAGAAACTAGATGGGAGCGTACCCATTTAAATAACCCAAGCGCTTCTGTGTGGGCACATGTTGTAGAACATGTGAATACATAAAAGGTCAGAGGGCAGCCTCTGACTTTTGGTCCCCACCTTCCACCTTGAGACCCCACCTTTCTACTCAACTGTGTCCGCCAAGCTTCTGTGGCTTCTGTCTCCACCTGTCTCAGCATAGGAGTGTGGCCCTGCCTCACTACACCTGTCTCCACCTGTCTCAGCATAGGAGTGTGGCCCTGCCTCACTACACCTGGCTTTACATGGTTCTTGGGATCCAAACTCGGGTCTTCAAGTTACCTGAGCCATCCCCCCAAGTCTTCATTCTGTGGAAAGTTTACAGTCTTAGGTCAAGGCTGGGATGTCGCTCCATGGCAACACTTGCCTCGCTTGTATCAGGCTGGGTGTGTCCCTCAAACCTGTACCCACATGGAATAGAAAGTTTAACATGTAGTGAAAACAAACAAGAAGTTTTCCCTGGTGACGTGTTTGAGCTCAATTACGTTTTGAATTTCACTTCTTATGTAAATTTAACTGAAAAGTCAGCAGCCGCACCTGTTTTTAGTGGCCTTTCTTCAGGGACTTGAGGTTTTCTGGGAGGCAGTGTGGTCTGTGTGAACGCTCTGGTGGTGAACCTTGGGGTTCTGCTTTGGGATGAACTCTGGTAGGACAGCTTGAAACCTCTGGTGTGTGTGAGTATGTGTGTATGCGTGTTGACATCTGTGAATACATATAAAGATGACGTTTTCCTCAACCTCTTAGTCTGAGGCAGTTTCTCTGGAGGAGAGAACATGAAAATCTTACTGATTAAAAAAAACTTATTAAATGTGGGTGTAGGAGAGAGATGATTATTAGCTAGTTTATGATTTATTTATACCATAAATAGGAGCCAAATGGACACTATCTTTTAATGTCTTATAATGTCTTTATTCCTTTTAAAGAAAAAAGTGGTCAGGTGGTGGTGGTGCAAACCTTTAATCCTAGCATTTGGAAGGCAGAGGCAGGTGGATTTTAATAAGTTCCAGGCCAGCGTGGTCTACAAAAGGAGTTCCATAGGCTGGAGAGATGGCTCAGAGGTTAAGAGCACTGGCTGCTCTTCCAGAGGTCCTGAGTTCGATTCCCAGCAACCACATGGTGGCTCACAACCATCTGTAATGATATAGCGCCCTCTTCTGGCATGCGGGCATACATGGAAGGAATGTTGTATACATAATAAATCTTTTTAAAAAAGGAGTTCTCTGTTATACAGAGAAGAACAAACAAACAAAAATGTAACCAGTAGATCAAAAGAAAATCCTGCCTAGCAGTTGTGACCCACACCTTTAATCCCAGCACTCAGGAGGCAGAGGCAGATGGATCTCTGAGTCTTAGGCCAGCCTGGTCTACAGAGCGAGTTCCAGGACAGCCAGGGCTGTTACACGGAGACCCTTTGTAGGAAAAGAAGAAGGAGGAGGAAGAAGCAAATTCCTAAAGCAGTTTCCATAAAGAATCTGTGACGGCAGAAATAAGGTTGAGCTAAGTTCAGCGTAATCTTCCTGCAGTCTGAAACAAGACAGTTGCCGCTGAGTGAAGGGGTCTGAAGAGCCAGACTCAGATCCCAGGAAAACAGAAGAGCGCTGCCTAACACTGCGGACCTCACCTCAGCCAGCGTCGTTGCCAGCAGTAGCTCCCACAGAGCAGCAGCTCCAGGCAGTGGGAGGAGAATGCAGTGACACTGTTCACAGCTCTGACCACAACAGCCGCAAGGAGGCGACATGAGAAGCAGATGCTAATCGCGTACACGAGAAGCAACACAAAGCTGTTCCGGCAGCAGATGACAGGAGTTTTTAAAGTGTCCTGTACCTAAGCTAAAACACATTTAGCACATTTCTCTGGCCTACTGACACAGGAATTAGTCATGGATCTGACAGCGGTACTCAGGAGAGACACCAAACTGCATGAACCTTACCGCTAATCAGCGAACAGGGTGGGAACGAGGCAAGTTCAGCTTTCACAACAGAATGGAGTTTTTCTTAACTATCATTTGGTCATTAGCAATGGTAAATAAGTGAGTATGGTGATACATGCCTGTCATTCCAGTGGTGGGGAGGTAGGAGGATGGCTGCAAGTCAGGTCAGCCTGGTCTACATAGTGAAATCATGTTTAAAAAAGAAAAAGTCAGATATTTTGAATAAACCTTCTTACAACTGGGTAGTATGCTCAGTATCATTATGGTCATTAGTGGAATACAACTTAGAGCAGCCATGTTAACTGATTGCTTAGTCTCAAAAAGTTGGGGAAAATAAAAAAAATTACTAAAAAGTTGGAAAGTAAGTGTTGGCAGAATGGACAGAAAATGGAGTCTAACGTCATTGGTGAGAATTTAAAATGCTCTGGCTGTGGTTGAGACAAACTTGGCAGTTTCCCAAAACTTACAACCTAGGGGTGTGTGTCCAGGTTCGCGGGAGAAGCTGGGCACAGATAGCAGTGTTGAGAATACCAACAAAATAGAAACTGTTCAGATTTGCTTCTTTCAACAGAAGGGATACATACAGTGCACAGCTACACAGTGGACTGTTATTAGCCGCACAGAGTTGAAGTGTCAACAAAAATGTAATCACGGCTGAAGCCCCACAGGGAGGTACAAGGCTGTCATGTTCCCACAGGGGAGGCAGGAGGATGGCCATTGAGGGCTCTGTTTTCAGCAGTTGCAGGTTCCATAGATTTAGCATAGGGAGAGAAGCAAGCATCTCAGCCTGAGGGGAACTCTGAGCTCACACTGGCCTCCCCTCCTGGGGGCTCATAAGTTTGCATCCCGTTGCCCACCTCGGGGACTCCACCACATGTGTCAAAGAAAGCAAACTGTTCAGCAAAAACAGGACATAAAAATGGTAGGGATTATTTTCCTCCACATCATCCGTTCTGAGCATATTCTGTCGTCTCTAACTCCATTGCTGTTCATTGCCTGGAAGAGTTTCTCTGGGTTATCCCTAAGGCTCTTTTCTTCCCTCAACCTGACCAAAATTTATCTTCATACCACTCTACCCTTTTATTCAAGCATAGTTTCTGAATTTCAACACAGCTCTGACATCAGCTGTTGTGTTCCGACAGAGCACAACCCAACCTTAGTACACCTTTGGGGGTACGAGCCATCTGTTGTGGATGAGGTATTTTAGACAGGCAAAGTAAGAAGACCATTCGTTTACTGATACTTTTTTTTTTTTAAATTTAATTCTTTTTTTTTCCAGATGGCTATTCCTATGAGAGAGAAGCAATGGAAAATTGGATCCACAAAAAGAAACGCACAAGCCCCATGACAAACTTGGTTCTTCCTTCGCTGGTACTGACACCAAACAGGACTCTGAAAATGGCCATCAACCGATGGCTAGAGACACATCAGAAATGAATTGTATCATATATGTATCGGATACATTTTTCTCAGTGATGTCTTTCGATGCTAACTGGGCATTACAAAAGCAAAATAGAAGGAAAAGACATGTTAAATTCAGTTACTTAAAAAAACCAGTCAATTATTATCCTTAAAACACAGAATTACACATCTAATGTCATTGCTGTTTCTTTCAAAGTGAAAAGTATTTTTTTTTGCACTAATAGGAAAGTGTATAGAAATAAAACTTTACTGTGACTTTGAGTTGCAGTGCTAAATGTGTTCTGATTGGTGTAGGCCTCATCCAGTAGCAGCTAGACCCTGGAGCAGCCTAGATTCTACGGATGTTTCCATCTTGAATAATAGCCATTCAATAGTTTTCAGTGACCTTTATAATAGAATTTTTACAATATAATTGTAAATTGTTCAATAAATCGGAAAAAAATCAATCCAGGCATGTTGAATAACAATTTCGTTCAGTTCTAAATTATATAGTATAAGGATTTTTCTCCATTATTCAACCCCAGACGTAAACTAGGTCAGATAGTCATTAACTCTGCTGAAATATATCAAGTGATAAACCACCTTCCTTTCAAAACTTGGAATTCTTAGGCACTCCCAATATGGGAGTACTTATGTCCAGCAGTCAGCCCGGTACCTGCTACACACCAGCACTGGATCTGCACCTGTCACGCAGGACCTGAAGTTCAGGGTGGCGGTCTGTACTGGCCTCTCAGATGCCTGCTGAAGTAGTTTCCAGGAGTGGAGCCATCAGTGGGAGGCTTACTGCAACCCAACTGCCAGGGCAGGGAGCAGAACTGTCTTTAGCCTTTATCCTGCTCACTCAGGCCCCCAAACATTCACAAAGTATCCAAGAACAAAGAATTAAGAATTAAAGCCTTCCTTTGGGAATCCTGGGTGCATACTGGGCCAGTGTTTGACAAAGCCTCTTTCTTACTAACATTTATTCTTGGTCAGACTGGCAAATCTCTGAACAAGCCCAGACCATAAAAATACTGGCACCAGGACTACATCAGAGAGCTCTTTCAAAATGCAGCGCCAAATTACGTTAGTCAGGGATTTATAAGGACAAAAGTCTCAAGGCGCACAATTCCTGCCTACATGCACTCCGGGGCAAGCAAGCTTGTTCACAGAAGGGAAAGCACAGGTTTGCACAAGACCAGGGAATTATAAAAACAGCCCCCAGCATTCCGAAAGTTACCTGTGTTGGGCAAGTGGGTCTTACAGGTTAGAGGCATTTTTGTTCTATAATTCTCTTAAGCACAGTAATTTTAAACTTTTAAACATAATGTTCACCATCGTAGAAAGTGACTGCTTTCTCTAATGCAGTTTTGCCTTCATCTCAATTTTTTTTTTTTTTTGGATGCCAATTTTTGGGTTTGTTTTCCGCGACAGGTTTTGGCTCTGTTGCCTAGATTGCCCTGCAATGGTCATATGACACAGGTTGGCTGAACTCTGTAATCACCCTGCTTCTATCTCCTAGTTAATGACATCTCTGGCTGACCTAATCAAATTCCCATTGTGTCATTCCCCACACCCACCTCCACTCCCCACGGCTCACTTTAGAATTTCTGGCTTTTTAAGATTATTTTTTAAAGTTTTATTTTATCTGGGTGTGGTGGCACAGGCCTATGTCCTAGCAGAAGAAGGTAAATCTATGAGCTGGAGGCCAGCAGGTCTTCATAGTGCATTCCAGGCTAGACAAGGTTACATAGGGACAACCTTTTTTAAAAACAAAACGTTTTATTTCACGTGTTTAGTATTTTGCCTGCACGTGTGTATTTTGCGCCACATGAGTGCCTGGTACTTTAGGAAGTCAGAAGAAGAAATGGGAACCCCAGGAACTGGAGACTGTTAAGTTTCAAACCCGGGACCATAGGCTGAGGTGCCTATTCAGCTTACCAAAGTGAACTTGTCTCCAGGTTCGTCCCTACATGTTACATGGTAGGGCTGGCAAACCCTGCCCTCTCTCCTCAACTCTCCAGCCCAGGGGCAGTCCTGTCCTTCCCCCATGTGGCTCACAACCCTCTGTCACTCTAGGTCCTAGAAATCCACTACCCTCTTCTGGCCTCCACAAGCACCAGATATATACATGGCAAACAGAACTGCAAACAGAACTAATTCAGAAAAAAAAATGCTCATATAGATAAGTATTTTGAAAACAAAAAGCACTGTGGACATTTAATCGCGAGACTGTCCCAGTCTGCTGTGCATAAATAAAATACTGCTCATAAATCTTAAAAAATGCCTGGCAGTGGTGGCCAGCTCTTGGGTGACAAAGGCAGGTGGATCTACAGCTTGGTCAACAGAGGGAGTTCCAGGCCAGTCAGGGCGATACAGAGAAACTTGTCTCAAAACCACAACAAGACAGAGAAACAATGTGAATACACCCTTTACTCTCCTATTCCATACGCAGTAAGTTCCTCCACAGAGCTGCCCGATCTAGCGGTCCTTTGTCACCGCTGCCATGCGAGTTTTAGGACAGATGCCAGACTGTTTCGTTTCATAGGTAGACCCCTTCGTCTATGACTGCAGAAGGGAAGATATTTATCCTACATGGTCCACAGTTTCACTGTGGGCAAAACAAGTGACAATGAGTCCTACCAAGTGGTGCTTTCACCTGAAATCTACAGAAATTATATTGTTCTCTCTAGTTGTCCTTTTATTTAGAAAAGAGCCATCGTTAGACCAAATATCTGGTTTTTTTTTATAAAGGATAGACTTGCTGGAAGTTGGCAGCTTTTCACAGAAAAGTTAATCACTTGAAAAGTTATTTTTAGATGTGTTGGGGCTGGAGAAGTGGCTCAGTGGTTAGGAGCACTGGGTGTTTGTTCCTCCAGAGGATCTAGGTTCAATTCTCAGCACCCATGTGGTGGCTCACAACTGTCTGTAACTCTACTTCAATGGGACCCATGGCATCAGGCATGCACATGGGACATGCATGCGCGCACACACACACACACACACACACATATGCAAGCACACAAAATACCCATGCACATAAAGTAAAATAGATGGATTAAGGTTTCTTATAAAGCAGAATACCTGAAAACTACTGATTTTCCAAATTAAACATTTTCTATATAAACGATGCCAAATAACTCTATCTTCAACACAAGGTAAGCAAAAACCAACTCCAACCAAGACCATCTCACAAGAAGGTCAAGACCCTCAGCCCCCTGGACGCTGTGGACCCAGGGGTTGGTTTAGGGGTCCAGTGCCCTCCGACTGGAGCTTTGTGAGATTTCCTTCTTGCCCGGATAATGAGAAAGTCCTGTCTTTACCAAGACTAAATCCGAACAGTGACTTCATGGCAGTCCCCACGCACTGCTGCTGCCCGGGACAGCCAGGACAAGAGCTATGCATTTAGTACTCAGGACTACTTTGGCTCTCCTGGCCCATTCTTCTCTCTCTCCCTCTCTTTTTCGAGACAGGGTTTCTCTGTGGCTTTGGAGCCTGTCCTGGAACTAACTCTTGTAGACCAGGCTGGTCTCGAACTCACAGAGATCCGCCTGCCTCTGCCTCCCGAGTGCTGGGATTCCTCCATTCTTCTCTTTTAACCTTGACACAGTGTTGAGGCTCTCAGGCTCTAGCAACATTATGCAAGACAGTAACCTAGTTATTAAGCTTCAGTTTCCAAGTTACTCTTTCCTGGCAGGAGATGGCTGCCGGGGAGAGTCAATCTTTTTTGGAAGGTGTCCCCATAGGTTTGTCCCCTTGCTTCAGTGAGCCTGACCCCCATGCATACAATACACAGCACTAACTGGATTTAATGGGTTCGTAAAAACAAAACTGGAGTTGGGACAGTGCATGCTGATTGGGATACAGGGAGCTGGAGAAGGGAAATTGGGGTATGGTCATATTTCATTGTGTGCATGTATGAAATCCTCAAGAAAATGCTTTCTAAAAAGGACTCGAGCACAGCACCGTATCATTAGGAATTATTACGTCCACTCCTACTCCCACCCCCATGTGTGGCTCTATCCTAGGTCTCAGGTCCTGGCCATCCAGGCAGTGTCAGGGGTGAGCTCTTCCTCATGGCATAGATGGAAAGCTTGACCAGTCTGGCCACTCCCATGATTTCCGGGCCACCTTTGCCGCAACACCTCTTGCAGGCAGGATAAATGTAGATCAAAGGTTTTATATCTGGGTTGTTTCCCAATCCCTGCACTGGAGGTCTTGCCTGGTTGTAGGAGATGTCCGGTTCAGGCTCTGTGTCCTCCATTATGAGCAGCCTTAGCTTGTACACTCATAGACTGGTGCCTAGCCCAGTTGTCATCAGAGAAGCCTCATCCAGCAACTACTGGAAACAGATGGAGACCCATAGGCAAACATTAAACATAGTTTGGGGAATCCTGCTAAAGAGAGGGAGGAAGGATTGTAGGAGCTAGAGGCTGTCAAGGATACCACATGAAAATCCACAGAATCAACTAACCTGGGCCCATAGGTGCTCATGGAGACTGAACTGACAACCAGGAAGCCTGTGTGGGCCTGAACTAGGCCCATGCATATTCGTGACAGTTGTGTAGCTTAGTTTTCTTGTGGGACTCCTAACAGTGGGAGCAGGGGCTGACTCTGACTCTTGCTGACTTTTGGGACCCTTACCCCTCACACTGGGTTGTCCAGCACTATGTGGGACATTCAACTTAATGTGGACTTCAACTTAATGTGCCATATTTGGTTGGTATCCATGGGAGGCCTGTTTTCTGAATAGAAATGGATGAGGAATTGATGGGGGTGACAGAGTAGAGGTGGGGAGAGGGACTGAGAAGAGAGGAAGGAGGGGAAACTGTGGCTGGGATGTAAAAAATAACAAAAATATCATATATATATATGAAAAAAAGAATAGAAATTGGCCAACAAGGATGAGGGAAATCTCACAGTCCCCACCACTAGATGAAGAGTTATAGGCTGCTGAGAGAAAAAAAACTCATCTTCTCAAGAGACAAGCCCCCCAATAGGCTATCCAGTTCTAAATGCATACACATACAAGCAACAATAGCTGGACTCTGCAGATTAGGGAAGGCTGTGTGTGCGTGTGCGTGCGCACACATGTGTGTGCAACAGTAACTGAAGGGCCATGAATCTCAGAAGGCATGGGGGTGATGAGGGAGGAGTTGGATGGAAGACAGGGAGCTGGGAGCATGAATGCAGTATACACATGGGAAAGTCTCAAAAAAGTTTTAAGTTAAAAAATGCATAAACAAAAACATTT
This sequence comes from Dicrostonyx torquatus, assembly GCA_028555095.1. Lineage (NCBI taxonomy): Eukaryota > Metazoa > Chordata > Mammalia > Rodentia > Cricetidae > Dicrostonyx > Dicrostonyx torquatus. The sequence goes on from JAQHUG010000108.1 coordinate 2,116,736, forward strand.
CAAGTAAGAATTATATCACAATATAACAAAAACTGCATCATTCTTGGCTGCTTTGAAACCACCTGTGGGCATAAAGACATGTTTAACTGGAAGATAGCGCCAGCTGTTCCCCGAGCTCTGTTCTCTAACCGCTCAGTGCACCGCCAGCTACAGGGTTACGGCTAGCCCGCTGCCGGAGAGCCCATCAGCACACACTGCTTCTCCTATTTAAGGAAATTATGATACTAGCATCCTCTGGAATTTCCCTTCCACTTTATTCTGAAACGAAAATGAAACATGCGACTGTTGGTATATTGAAAGCATTGTTCACTCTTCAGGGAAACATTAACATGAGGCAGAAAGCTGTTGGAGGGCTATTCCTGTCTACTTACCCCTGATGAATGAATGCCAACCCACGGTAGTAATGGTTTTTATTCCATATGGAAAAGTACAGTAGTTGTGCAGAAATGAAACTACGTAACAAAAGGAAAGACGTTCACGAATATTAAAGAAAACAATAAATAGCCAGAGTAATTAGCAGAACTCAGAGGAAGCTCATACAAACGGCCTAGCTTTGCACACAGCACGCTACGCACACAGCAACAAATGCCACCGCAAGGTCCCTACTCGTACAAAACCTTAGTGGTGCTCACAGGAAACATCAGGGCTGCTCATTTTTAAAACATTCTGCAAATATAGAACTTCCTTCTCCCCAATTCTAGAAAATACATTTCACATCTCAACGTATAAAATACTCCCCCCACCTCTCTCAAACCAGCATTTGAACATCCTCCAATAACACCATTTTCATATAAAAAATACCTTAAAACAAGGCTCATCCTGTTCCTTATCTTTACAGATGAATACCACACCAGCGCGGACCTTAGCACCTCAGAGGTGTTCAGACAATGAGATAAAGTGCCGTTACGGTATACGGTTAACATGCCAGGAGATCGCATCGTCCAGTGCAATGACCAGCATGGATGAAGCTTACAGAGAACATGCAGATAGATGGGGGGTTCTGTCTGTTTGTCTGTAGATTAACTTCTTTTGAGTCATATTTACAAGTCTGGGTAAAATTGGGCTAGCTATTTATATATACAATGTGTGACCATGAGATAATGACTGAGTAATGAAAGCAAAACAGCCACCCAGACCTCAAGGATCCTGTTTAAACACTGTCCTCAGAGGATGCCAGAGGCTTGAGTCACTCTCGTCACTGTCCAGAGCACTTCTGGAGCCAGCTAGAGTTGGTTTGTAGGCACTACCATGAGAGCTTGTATTGGTACTTTTGCACAAAGTATCCGACCTGCTCACCAAAGTTCTAGACAGCCTGTTCCCTTCCATCAGCGACACCATGCGGCAGGAGCATAGTTCCAAAACGGGGGCTATAAAAATACTCTGCAGGAAGATCGTAACATGGAACTGCGCATTTGATCCCTTCCGAGTAACTGCCATGACGGGAACGACCTGAGACAAAACTCTGCTGTTGACAGTCACGTTTCTATCCAGCCAGAAGCCACTCGGGTTGCAGTTTTTATACATACGTAAGGACTGGGGTGACTAAGGGGCCTGGAACTTAAAACATTCCCCCATCTTCTCCAGGACACACTTCCGGAGGGTGCATCAGGAATTAAAATCTTTTACCAATGGATTTTTTCCTTCTCTAAGCAGATGTGCTTTTATACATAGCAAACCAAATCATCTCCTAAGAGAACAGCATTAGTTGATGTCTTCTTGGCAGCCTTTAAATTTGACAGGGAGAAGCTGACTGTAGTTTTCAATTCTGTTTAGTATTCTGTTTGCAGGTGATTTCTAGCTACTTGCTATAGTTTTATTCTACATTTTTAATATGTCAATGGCATCAGATCCACCCAAGAGGTGGAAAATATGGCTAAAATGTAATTTTTATTATGAAAAAAAAAAGACATTATTCGCTACCACGAGCCAACAGACTGCACTCCAAATACTACACAGGGGTTGCTTAAGGCTCACACATTTGACTCTATGAATGATCGCTTTGGTTTCGCAGAAGTGAGGTGGCTCCTGTGGGCTTCCGTACTGACATGGGGCGGCGGCTGCTTAGAGATGTTTTCCTGATATAGATGAGGGACACCCTTAGCTTTCCTGTTGTCTTGACACAGGGCTGGAATTTGGCACTTGTTCTCCTCCAGCTCCTTCACCTGTGCCCCGTTGTGGACACTCGTGCTCAGCGGGGAAACCGAACAAGGTTTGGCTTGGCTACAATACCCGCCTGGCTTGAGAGTGGGCTTCTCGGAGCTAGACTGCAGGCCAGCTGCAGTGGCTGTGTTTGTCAGTAGCCCCTCTGGCACCTGGCAGTGCCAGGAGCGACTCGGAGGATTGCTCTGCTGCTGAAACCTGGCAGTCTTGTCCATGATGCCCATGAACGGAGTATTGCGGGGCCTGTGTTCAGTGGTGCCACCCTGCACTTGACTGGTACCTTTGTCTTTGATTCGCGAGTCTGGTCCTTGGACCTTGAATCCGTCTGAGAAACTACTGCTTGAGGTCAAACTACTGGTTGAACTTGACATCTTTATGCTGCTAGATGGAGAGCCAGAAGAGCCCGAGCTAGTGAGGGAAGCCGGGTGCCGCGCATCACTGCCACTCACTGGCCCACCCTGGCTTGGAGGAGCAACGTCCATGGTCATGGAGGCGTGAGCCAGGAGCCGCTCGGCAGCTTTGACTTTGCTTGGTAGAGGATAAGCAGCCCCGCTGCTCTCGCTGCGCTGCAGCTGGAGATTCTGGCTGGGGCCCAGTCGATCCCCAAAGTGGCCACACCCAGTTCCTGCAGCGAAGGGACTCGGTCCCTCTAAATGCTGGTTTCTGCTGGCAGCAGGGGCTACAGATATTCTACCAGGCATGGGACTTGGGGGAGGGTTCTGGGAAGACACCTGTAGTTTTGCGCTACTGTTTCTCATGCTAGATTGCCCAGAACCCAGATGTTGGTTGGTCTTCACTATCTGTGCCTGTTTGGTAGGCTGCATAACCAAGCCCGGCTGGGCTACAGTCTCTCTCAGGGACTTGCTGGTTCCTGCCCGGCTCTGAGGTGACACTGGCCTGCCTTTGGACTGTAATCCCTCTTGAAGGTTTCGGATATATGGGGAAGGGACAGATGATGGGGGCTGGGATCTGGGAGTTGGGGAAACGGATTCTTCCTGTGATGAGGATTCTTCCTCTTCCGCCTCCTCGATGGGGAAGGGGTCCTTTAAACTAGAGGCTGGTGCATCTTCTTCATTATCCGAGTCATTGGGCGGGGCTGGTAGGGGACTCTGCTGTTTTTGCTGCTGGTTCCTCTGGAGTTGCTTGCACTCTTCCTCCACCCGGGCCAAAAGCCTCTTGATTTCCTGATTGGTGGGACAGAGTTTCACAGCCTCCTGCAAGTCAGCCAGAGCTGCCAGGAACTGTCTTTACATGAAAGCAGAAGATGTGATTAGAAGTCACATATGAGCATGCTCTGAATCTAACCTAGCTGTCCTCGAAGGGGGAAGAGAGAGGTTCAAGCACTTGCTGAGGTGGTAAGGTCCTGGTTAGCCCAGAGCTGCCGGCCTCTAACCCAGGGCATTGTGACTCAGTGACCCTGATCTATCCACAAAGATCCACAGACAGAGGGTGCCAAAATCCTGCTCACAGGATCTTCTTTGGCCCTTATCATGTCCCCTTCTAACTCAGAGATCAGACATAACCCTCTTCTGCTCCCCTGCCACCCCTATTTGCCAGTCTCTCTGAAACAAGAACTCGGCAGGTGTTCTGTGCTGGGGTACAGAGGGGAATGTCTAGAGAGTCAAAGGCTGACCACTATAGTAACAGCCACTCCCATGCCTTCTGGAAGCTACTGGTCTCTATTAAAGGGAATGAGAACGGAGTGACAACCCTGATGAAGGAAAATATCCTCAAGCTCATCTAGCAGGTTTGACCTCCCAGAATGACCCCAGAGGCTCCCATAGTCACATGACCCCAGAGAGTACCTGCTATTCCTTTTTGCTCTTGCCCGGGCATAGAAAGCTTCATAGGACTTGGGTTTCAATTCCAGAGCCTTTGAAGCAAATTCTTCTGCCAAGCCAAAGTCCTGGGGTCAACAATTAAACGCTCGAGTCAGAACTAGTGTCAAGAAAAGGGACTGTCTCCCAGGAGCTCTGCTCTAAGGGCAGTGGGGCACTGGGACCTGGGGGGTCACGCAAGGCACAGTTCCTCATCTGCTTGCTTCATTCAGATCAATTACGGAAACAGCAATTATGACTCGGGAGAGCAGTGGCATCCGGGCCCAGAAGGCAAAGGTAACAGGACAGGGTCCAAGACAAGAGCAGTCTGTATATGTCTGTGCACGCGTCCATCCTTCTGCTCTCTCAGCAGGGCAGGTGGTGTGGGCCCCAGAGCAGGTGAGCTACACTGGGTGGGGGTGGGGGTGGGGGTGGGGTGAAGTTCCAAACATCAGTTGGAAGAACTACAAACATCCAGTAGTAACAAACTACAAGCCAACCACTGCGGTCAGAAACTGAGTATTCACTAAGCGGGCCCTCTGAGCAAACCTAAGGGCCACGAGGCAGGTTGACCGTCACGGCCATTTGTGTTGGACTTTTCTAGAATGTGGACAATGCAGCTGGGGAGCAGGCGCAGCTTGCATTTGCTGCTTTCACTGAAGCAAGGGCAATTCAACCCAAGCGCATTCATTCCATCGACCTAAGTGCTTTCTTCCACCAGCATTTTGGGAGGCAGGCAGTGCTGTGACCTTGACCTCGCAGTGCCCCAGACAGGTGGGTAGTCCCAAGATTGAGGGCACGGCCTTCACCTGCTGCTAAAGAACTGGGCGTGGATACCAACTCTGGCTTACATTTGTTTTCCTCCGGCATCGAGACAGATTGAGATAGAGGGAGACTCTGAGCTCATTGAAGGGCCTCATGTCTTCCCCGAATCCTTCCCGAGGAAACTTCCTTAAGGCATATTGGTACCTCTGGGCTGCCTCCTTCATCTTCCCTTTCTAGAATCCAAAAATCACATTGTTATCCTTTCCCAGGGGCCCTAGGGTGAAGACCCTCCCTCGCATGAAAGCATCACAGCACACGAGCAGGATGTGGATAGACAGGCGTCTTAGCAGGCCCGGGACACTGACGAGTGTGAACGCGCTCAGGCTGCTCCCACTTCACACGGCAAGGACATCGATGGCTTAACCAGAAAGCGTAAGCTGCAAAATCACTAACTCTCCATCTTCACGCAGCAAATTATCTTCTTATGTATAACTTCAGTGTTATTTCAAGAACCGTGTTTCACTGGAATATATTTTAATTTCAAGTAAAATAGAAAGCCGATACAAGAGGCAAAGCTGATGACAAATGCTGTCGTTCCTACGGCAGACAGTGGCTCGTGGCTAAACCTGCAGCTTGCTGCCGACTAATAATTTTTCTCTGAGAAGCACTGAAGAACAACCGGCTTTGGAAGTCAGAGCCACAGCGCATCCCTCTCAAGGCTAAAGAAATCCATTTGCTCAGTCAGCCTCACTGCTCAGCAGGAGCTGCAGCCTGTTGGAAATGGCTTGCTATTTCTGACATAATTACCTCGCAGAATCCATATTAAAACCACTTCAAAGCCACAACAATATACACCCCGAACTCAATTTCCAACCGACTCCAAGCTGGGAACCCTGCTGGCTCACGCTCTACGCCTAGTTATTTGTTACTATGAAAGAAACAACAAACGGGGAATAAACGAACAACCTAGCAGACAGGGCTGCCTAGTAGTGAAAAGGATCAAAGTCGTCACCATCTTGGGCCCCCCCCCCACCATAATCTTAATTCTACCTAATTACAGGTCTGGAAAGAGTAGTAATCTATGCAAATGGCCTACACACCTACCTAAACCAGGCAGTGGCCACCCACAGCTCATGGGCACATATTTACAGTTTTCTTGGGGCATAGCCACGCCCCTGGGCCTGTGTGTCTATGGCCCACGCCTATGTGTATCTATGGCCCACTGTTCCAGCAGTGGATGGCTGGTTCATTTGGGAAAATTTAAGATCAAATTTTTGAGCCTGTAGGTTTTATTTCCTTTTCTGAGAAAAATTGTGGGAGGGGGGAATAACTATCTCCTGAGAAACTGTGAACATATTACTTGGCCACATTCAATAAAAGTATCACTAAAAACACTTAAAATCTCCAAATTTATGCTTAAGAACTTAAAAGTGAAAGGCTATGGTGGGGCACTGAATGGCTCTTTTTAATTTTCTTTCCAAGTACGTTTATTTATTTGGCATGTATTTGTATTGTGTAGGCACATGCACGCCACAGAACGCACGTGGAGGGCAGAGAAGAACTTGTAGGACTCGGTTCTCTCCTTCCTACCGTGGGGTCTAGGATTCAGAGTCAGGCAGCCGGGCGTGGCGGCCAACAATGTTAGCCACTGCACCATCCTCCTGTCCCCTTAAATGTTCTTTTCTTCTATAAATGCTCCTTGGTGTCTTCTGCCGTGTACCTCTTTGGAAGGTAAGGAAGCCAAGGGACCTTCCTGTGGGACATGCCAGCTGGCCTAGCAGTGGCTCTCCTTCAGGAAGTCACAGCCACCTCCCTTCGGGAGGATTCCTGACAATTGTTCTCAAACACAAAGAGAAGTGCTTTCCCATGAAGATTCTGCTGTTTGGAGATCAGCAGGCTCCTGGGCCAGAGGTCTGGTGGGAATGTTAAGGAACTTCACTCCGGCTCCACACAGAAGCATAGCTGCAGCACCCACTATCAGACTGAGAGGTGGTCCCAAGCCAACAACAACAGCACAGAAAGAGACAAAGGCACTTACCTTGTACATCACATTTCCTTCCTCCATCAATTTCTGTAAAAGTATAATCAAAATATCAGGTTTGGACGTGGCCATCGCCCAAGCGGCATTTCCTGCAAAACAAACATGCTGTCAGAGGTGCTTCCTCGGCCATACCAGCTGCAGGAACTCAGGCCAGTGCTGGGGCTGTGCCTAGGTGCTCCTGGCAGCTGGACACTACTAGCTTGTCATCTATTTTATGCCGAGGCAGCCCCTGCTGGGGACTCATCAGTGCCCACAAAAGTTCTCCTTATTGCTCTACTAACAATGGGAACTAAGGTGCTCGCCTTCCCCTGAGGAGTCTGGAAAAAGCAATGAAGCCCTCACAGGCAAATCTTCCTGGCTCCCTGTAGCACCCAGTATGTCAGGGGTGGGAGGCTGCTGTCCCTAAGGCACCTGCACTCTGACCATAGTTGGCTCTGAGGTCCAAGTTTGGGTCCCCTGTCCCATCCCTGCTCAGCTTCTCTTTTGGTCTAGCCTGGCTACAGCCTTCTCTCTAGCCCTTAGCCTGGCCTTGGGACACAGCTAGTCACCCAGGCACAGCTCTGCCACTTACTATGACCTTAGGAGGCCACTGAGCTCCCTCCCCTCTGCGGTTTGTGCTTCTTTTTCAAGTAAAAAGAAGGCGTGGCCAAGGGTAAAAAAGGATCAAGGGAAAAAAAGGGAAACGACTAAAATACTGGGAAAAACCATTTTCCACGCAGGTCCCTGTGCCCCAAACTGCTCATGGTCAAAGGACCTGGATAGCAAACAGGGGCACTGTGGTTCTTCCCTGCATACATGCTGTATGTGATGTTCTTCTTGCCACCCATGTGAGCCTCCCCACAACCCTTAGCCCACTTTCTGCTCAACGCCTCATTCACAGAAATTGTGTACGCTGGGGTCATGGCTTTCTGTCAAGCTGTCACTGAGAACCATCCAGGGCTTTCTGAGCTGCGGACGCTCAGCCCATCTCCAGGTAAAGCAGAGCCTAACTGCAGTGGTTTGGATGAGGATGGCCTCCATATAACTGCCTGGTTGGTCCCAGTTGGTGGAACTGTTTGTGTCGGATTAGGAGGTATGGTCTTCTGGGAGAATATCTGCCATGTGTGTGGGCTTTGAGGCTTCAAAAGCCAATGCCATTCCCAGTTATCCCCCTGCCTCAAGCTTCTGGAACAGATGTAAGCTCTCAGCTACTGCTCTAGCCCCATGTCTGCCTGCTGCCACGCTCCCCACCAAGATGGTCGCGAACTTACCCTTCAAAGTCTAACTCCCCAATTGACCCTTTCTTCCGTAAGTTGCCTTGGCCAGGGTCTCATCACAGAAATAAAAAAGCAAGATGCTAATACTTCCTGGTGTGAGCATCCCTCCCCCTTAGCCTCGGCTCTCTGTCTACCTGTAATATTAGAAGCTAATGGCCAGCAAGGTGGCTCAATGGTTGGAGGCATTTGCTTCCAAGGCTGGGGACCTGAGTTTAATTGCTGGGAGCCACAAAGTAGAAACAAAGAACTTAACTTGCCTCCCACGGGCTGTCCTCTGACCTCTGTGTGAAGCTTGTATTCACGCACACAAATAAAATGTCATTTTTTACAAAAAGAATTATCACAAGCTACTTCAGTTTTCTAGATGACTGGGATTAAACAAGACAGACAGGGCAGAGCAGGAGATGGAGAGAAAGAGCAAAAGGGAGAGGAAAGAGAGAGAGAAAAAAAAAGAGAGAGGGAGAAAGGGAGAGAGAGGGAGAAAGGAAGAGAGAGAGAGAGAGAGAGCGTGCACATGATGCCCATCCCCTAGCAGGTATAATCTTTAGTCCTTTCAGGGAAGGTGCTGGAAGCTGACCCTCTGGCCCTGCTGAATGGAAGTGGGGTTCACTGACCTAGTTTGGCTCCTTTTCTAAGCAGAGTAACCACTACAGCGGTGTTCCGACAACCGATGGCTCTGTCCAGGGGGCGCATCCCGCTGTGGTCCACATGCTCAATCACGGCTCCCTTCTCCACCAGATACAGCACCTACAGCAGTAGGGACAGCACAAGCCTGAGGAGTGTTCAGGGCAAGAGCGGCACAGGGCCTCTAGTTGTCGCGGGACCAAACTGGAATAAAACCGACGTGACACCACAGCCCAAGGCCGGAGCGATTGTTGCCAGTGATGAGGAAGGCAAGCCGACAGGTACAGACAGGTGTGAGTCCAAGCACATGGCCTGTGTCTGACCCCACTTTCCAAGGCCACAGGCAGGACTCATGGTCACCTTTTCAGCCGCAGCTAGCAGGCAGGCTTCTGCAGTGAGCCCTGGCATGCTCCAGACACACAGATTCACACAGCGTGGGAGGACAAGCTGCAGACATGAGCAGCGGGAAACCAGATGGGCCAGCATCATTCATTTTCAGATTTAAGAAAGAGATGACACTATTAGGGCTGAGAAGTTGGTGTGTCTGAGGTCACGGTATAAAGGCTGGGAATGACAAGATAGTTGTGTGTGCACAGCATGGGAAATGCTAAGAAAAAAAAAAACTACTTTGACCCCTCCAAAGTTTCCACTAGAAAGAAACTTATATCCAACTTAGTTGGTTGTATGCATGCAACAGGACGCGTTTCCTACCAATCCACTGGGTATTCAAGACAATACTAGAGAGGTTACTGTCTAGAATATAAAAAAAGCTGTAATAATCATAAAACCAAACCAGTAAGTGGGTAAGAGATTTAAACAGGTATTTCTCCAAAGAGGAGACACAGCAAGCATACACATACACAGCTCTAAGTCACTAGTTGTTAAAGAAATGGAAATCGGGGGCTGGAGAGATGACTCAGAGGTTAAGAGCACTGACTGTTCTTCCAGAGGTCCTGAGTTCAATTCCTAGCAACCACATGGTGGCTCACAACCATCTGTAATGAGATCTGGTGCCCTCTTCTGGCCTGCAGGCATACATCCAAACAGAATACTGTATACAAAATCGGTAAATAAATCATAAAAAATAAAGAAATGGAAATCAAAGCCAGAGTGAGCTATCAACCCACAATCAAGGAACTCTAATTATATTCTAAAAGAGTGTGTAGAGGGTTAATGGTGATGTGAAGACATTGGAACCCCTGTCACGGAAATGCAAGCTCCCATTAGGTGTGGAAGATGGGTTCTGTGGTAACAGGTGTCCTTAGAAAGTAAAAACCAGAATTACAGTCAGGTATAATGGCACACACCTTCATCAGATTTGGGAGGTAGAGGGGGCCAGAAGTGCAAGGCCAACACTGACTCTGCTAGGGAGCTTGAGGCCAGGCTCAGCTGCGTGAGACCTTACCTTTACAAACCAAAGGATTTTGCCCTATGGTCTGGCAACTGTGTTTCTGAGCACACAGCCATAATAATCGAGAGTGGGGTCTTGTAAGAGCTATTTGTTCAGTGATATTTCTACTGATGGATGAAGGCCTAAATAAAACCCTGGCCACAAGTCCCTCCTCTCCACAGTGTGACACGTCTCTCTGGCTCATATCCTCATCAGACATATGGGACTACGGGAGCAGATACCCAAGCGGCTCACCAAGGCTCTAGTGCCTGCAGAGGTCGGGAATGTGCACCCATCAAAGCATGACATCTGCCCTGGAAGACGTCTCCCAGTTCTCAGTGTCCAAACTAAAATTATAGCTAAAAATAACTTAAAACAATTAGTTTGAAAACAATTTAAAATAGTATATTTTAAATTAACGATTCTCTTAATCATTTTTCTTAAGGGAAAATGGTTTCTGAATGGCCTGCACAGGAATTGTGTTTAAATGCAGCACATGATAAAAACAGAGCTATGAATGGGGCATACGTGTTCAACTCCATGTCTGCGGTATGTGCAGCTGGTAGGGGTAGGGTTTTAGGACTTTAAAGAGTGCATTAAAATCTTGGCTGACAGTCTTGGATTGGACCACTGAAAACAGCTCCCATATACCATGTTTGCATGTGTGCACACACACAGGCCAGTCAAGGCCTGAGCATCACAGCAGGACCCTCTCCCCATCTGTCCCATCATGGCCCTGTGGGAGGCGCACACCGGAAGTGAACATCTGATAGTACTCACCGTCTCTGCATCACCATAAAAGGCAGCCAGGTCCAAGGGGGTGCGGCCGTTTTTGTCTGTCTGATCTATCTCTGCTCCTTCTTCGACCAGGTACTGGACCACGGCCCTGTGACCCTTCAGACATGCCCAGCTCAACGCGGACAGGCCCTCTTTGTCCAGGGAAGAAAGAGCAGCACCTGAGAGAAGACTCCATTTGTAACTGGTTGGCAGGAATGAAGATGTTCTAAAGAGATTATGTTTCCCAAGCTCACTATCTGACTGTTGAAAAATGGACCCCAAAGAATGAGCTTTTCCCCAAGAATCTCATGCTGAGAGAAGGAAAAGGCACCAGCCAGAGGAAGAACTTGATCCCCAAAAGAGATTTCCCAGTTTTAACAACTGTTAGACCGCACAACAGCGCAAGATGAAAGCCCAGACATTGATGGGCCTTGACCAGAACTGCTGAGACGTTCATATCCTTGGCCCTTAACTTACATGTTGATTTCACTTCAGGACCCCAGAGATGGACTCGAGGAGGCTACTGGATCTTTGCTCCTCTTCCCAATGTGGCCACACTGAGTAAATTTCCTTTTTCTGCTTTCTACTTTTAATTGGCTTATTGAAGCGGGGTGGCTGGACCTGACTTGGGCCACTGCTTGTGATCCCCAAGTCCAGTAATACAATCACAGAACATGAATAAACCTGGGCTCCTGAGGCTCCCACCATCTGGATGCCGGCCTCTGAGTATAGCAACCCGAGCGGGTTTGATGGCCAAAGCGTCTCACCAAAGCTGAATGATAAGCAGCCAGGCTGCATCATGCCTTAGAAAATACACTGGGAAGCTAAGAGTACTAGCGGGTCTACCGAAGCTCTTCCTGCAAAAGAAGCCAGCGCACTGCAACACGCCATACCCTTTGAAAGAAGGAATTCCACGGTGCTCAGGTGTCCTTCACAAGCAGCCACCATGAGAGGTGTGCGACCCTGCTTGTCACTCAGGTTCACATCGCAGCCATGTTCCAAAAGCAATCTGACAATCTGAAAGAAGTACTGAGAATCAGTCCCCTGCTTCACTGAAAGCCACCGTCTCCCTCCCCAGCCAGGTTCTCCATCTTTCTCACCAGCTGTGTGATATGTGGGGCTCAAGCTTTCTACTGTATTTGTTTCAACAAAATCTTCTTCTATGTATTCTTCTAGGGCGCCCAGTTATTATATGGACAAAATCATGTATACCAGGTGGCATTAGTAGTGAGGCATGCCAGTCACAATTAGGTGATGGCATAACAGCCACATTGGGGGAGAGGTTAACTCAGCACAGGGAAAGGGCCAGCAGTTGCCATTAAGGTTCCAAACTGTTCCTGAGGAGAAGAAGCACAGTGCCTGTGTATCTGGGGTTCTGCAGCGATAGGCAGATTTGACCTACCAATGTCATTCACTCTGCAGACTGAATACAAATACCCATGCTATGATAAGGAACCTGAGCTTCCTCAGGGTTGACACCTGTAGACAAACCAAGAGGGGGCTAACTACAGTAACAAGAGAAGGGTTGAAGGCAGGAGAGCAACTCAGCGCCCTCTGTCACATGCGTTGCTCAGAGGTAGCACTAGGGGGTGGCTTGTCCTTCTCAGAGGCCAACTCTTAGCAAAGCTCCTTGAAGTGAATTCTCAGCATCAGCCATGTGCTTTATAGCATGCATGCTAGTAAGGCGGAGGAAGCCACTTTATCCACGGGGTCAGCCAGGCTACCCGGGCACGTCACCTGTCACAATGCCAGAATGACAGAGTGGCATATTCCCACTGCTCTCACTTTGCGCATCAGCAAACCCCTCCACCTTCCTTGTCAGTTAGGAGACACTGAGCCGGGCAGAGGGTTAATCACAGGGGCCGTGTAACGAGTGGTTGGTGTGCACAATGCATGTGTAACATGGCGCCAGTGTGGGTAGAGATGTGGTCACTGTTTCAAAATGAAGGAAGAAGCTATGGGACAGTGATGATTTGTTCCCTTGCATTAAAGATGGCAGCTATTATTCCAATACGTTTTATGCACAGGTTATAAAAACAAACAACAGCAGTAGACAAGCCATCGTGAATCTTCCACCACTGTAATGCAAACCTCCTGGAGTTAAGGAGACTACCAGGTCTGTGGTATGGCATGGGTGCCAGGTCCCTGCCCACTCTGCCTCGTTGATTGTACTTACCTGTCATGTTTACCTCTGAGAAGCAGTCATAACGGCAGAGGGAGAAGCCTGGGATAGCAATGAGCCTCAAGGGCCACAGGTGGTCTCAACAGTGAACCCAATCCCCATCTACTGTTCCTAAAGCATCTAGGGCCCCCAGGTACCTGCCAATGCCCCTGGCGGGCTGCACAGAACAGAGGGGAGACCCCCCTCCTGTTGGCCCGAGACACAGCAGCTCCATGCTCCAGCAGCAGCTCACAGGCCTCCAGCTTTCCTCTCCCGGCAGCAGCAGTCAGGGCTAGGGAAAAGGTGGAGGGAGCTGTCAGTAGGTGCAGAGCAAGGGCCTCGCAGGCCTCGACTTACCACTGCCTGGGTGCGTGCTCTCTCCTCCCGAACCTGGGTGGTCTATGTATGTATGGTATGATCAGAGCACAGTGGCACCATGCTAATGTCTGGGCCGGGGTCTCTGGAAACGAGCAACTTGTGCTGCCCTTCAGGGCTTGTTCCTGGAAGCCAGATGCCAAGATGTGAGGAAGACTGAGCAGCTCTGGGGTGACATCAAGAGGGACAAAACTGAGGCTGTATGCACTGAACAGTCTCAGGTGAGCCTCAGAGGAGGCCACTGAGGTCAGTCATATGTGAGCTGTCCCATGTGGGTCTCCAGCTCAAGTCAAACTATGCTCCTAGAGCTATGAGGGCAAAGACACCTCAGTTGGCCCCAGCATGCTTTGTTTAAACCACAGATTTAGAAAGTTTGGGGCTTGTTTTCTTCAAAAAGAGACAATTGGAACACAGTATATCACAGACTAGTGTTATACTCGAATCTGATCTCTTAGCTTTAAGTCAGAGTCCATTCAAGGAAACATAATTACAGGGGGGCCGGAGAGATGGGTCAGTGAGTTCAGTTCCCGGCACCTACATTAAACTGCTTACAAACATCGTCACCCTAGATTCAGAGGATCCAATGCCCTCTCCTTAGCCTACATGGACCCACACATTCCTATGGTGTATACACACATACACACTAAAATTTTAGAAATAAAAACAATTACTGCAATAATCAAGAGTGTCCATCCTATCATTCCTGCCCTCCTGGAATGTAAAAACCTCTTTGACAAGTCGGATTTGATGTTATCAAACAAAAAGTAAGGAGCTGGGGTGGGTGTGAGCTGTAGCACACAGACTGGTGGTGTTAATACGGTGGTGGGGCACACCACCCATGGGAAAGAACACTCGCAAGACTGACCTACGTCCTGACTTTGTCATAGGAACCATGACCAAGAAAGGACAACTGGGTGTTGGTGAAAACCCAGGCCAAGAGAATGGCTTCTCAGTGGGACAAAGGGTTCTGAGCCATGCAGGATAGATGCTCCCCAGGAGGGAGTGACCTGATGTTGGGAGGAAGGAGAAGCCAAGCATGGCTGCGGTACCATTCTCACGCCTTCCTGGAAAACCCTGTTTCTAAATATATCCTCAACTTCCAGCTTCCAGGAGAGAGCAGTATTCCTAGGGACTTCTCAGGCTACAAGGGGGGGAAAGAGAAGAAACCCTTCACAAAAGAGCAAGTTCATGCCAGTGAGCATACAAGTGCCCATGCTCCTCGGCCACTGAGGAAACTGAGAATGGTGGAGAGAGGGAGGCCACTCTTCACTGGTGGGAACGATGGCAGGAGACGGGGTGGGTGTAGAACAGAGGCTGATTGTTCGTTTCCCAGCAGCTCAGACCCGAAACAGCCATACACAAACTGTATTAACTAAATCACGGCTTGGCCCATTAGCTCTAACTTTTTATTTGCTAACTCTTACATCTTAATTTAATCCATCTCCATTAATCTGTGCATCACCACGAGGTTGTGGTCTACCAGCAAAGTTTCTGTGTCTGTCTCCGGTGGCAGCTCCATGACGTCCCTCTGACTCCACCTCCCTTCTCCCAGCATTCAGTTTAGTCCCCCCCCCAAGCTCTGCTCTACCCTATCACAGGCCTAAGATAGTTTCTTTATTAACCAATGGTATTTATAGCATACAGAGGGGAATCCCATATGAGGTGGAAAACAGCCCAGGTGAATGTGCCTGGGTGTGGCAGCATTCGTCACACGGCCTCAAGCCAGACACTATCCATGTTGCCATCAACAGTGGGAAACACCAGCGAGCAACTTTACACATCTAGGGAAATGCACGCCCCACACCTAAACACAACTCAATAGGCCAGGTACACACTTAACAAATAGGAAAGAACACACAGTAAAAACCCATACTTGAAGAGGGAACCTCAGTCCCTCCTTCTGGAAAGGGTGGGCCCCATGCTCTGACTTCTCAGTAGAGTTGCGGGTGTGTGGTAACGAGAACCTCAGAAGTCTGTGCTCAGGAAGGCTGCATTCCAACACATGCCTGCCTGCACGGATCTCTTCAGACCCCTCGCATACGTCAGGGCTGGCTGGCGCTTGCTCCTCCTGGGGCCCTCCATATGCACTACGCCATCAGAGTTGACTCCTAAACCTCCATCCTCTGCTCACAACCACTCCAGCTTCGCCTAAACATGGCTCTGGTGACCAAGGTTAACCAAGAGACAGACACGCAAGCACACGTGCGCACACACACACTACAGACCAGGTCCTGACAGCAGCTGACATCACCTGAGTTCTTTTCCCAGTTGTGTTCAAAATCAAGGAGTCATGCAGGAACTATGGAAGGGAGCAGATTACCGGGAAGAACTTGTCTGGGAGCCTAGCATCTGAAGCACAGGGAGACATGAGAAAAACACAGCCCCCCCATCCTTCCAAAAAGGCAAGTCAGCTCTCATTGTTGTTTCTGGTCATGAGCCCCTGAGACATGTATGTGGGCCTCACAGTCAGGGCCTGGTCCTCCTTCAGCAGCTTCCCCAGTTGGGGAGGTGGGGAGCACTACAGGCCTGACCCGATCAGACCATTCTTGCTTCTTGTTAAATTCCTCCTCTCTCAGTGACACACACCGGTACTTCTCAGGAAGTAGGTCAGCACATTTTTCCAGGAAAACGTGTTCAAGGGGCACTCTTCTGACTGACCTCAAGTCTCTTGGCTGTTTTTGCAGCAGACAGCACAGAAGGAGTGAGCGAGGGGACCAGACAAGGTAGCAGATTAGCAGCTGATACCGGCCTTACTCCTGGGCTAGCATCTGGTGGCTGTCAAGATGTCCAAACCCGAGGCAACTGTGCTCTTCTACAAGGCACAGCACATCCTAACAGCTTGTCTCGGCCCCTGTGGTAGGATGCTGCTCCGGAAGGAAGGACTGACCCCTTTCCGCTCTCCAAGGAGGTGATGTAGAGCTAGCCTCCGTCCCTGTGAAGAGTCCGTGCCGACACCGAGGCAGGAATGACAGGCTCTAGCAGGTGCAGAGGGCCAGCACACAGAGCCTCCCAGGACTCAGAGACCTGGGGGGTCCAGAATGGAGCGGAGGCACTCCAGAATGCCTCAGGATGAGATAGAGAACACGTTCTAGTGTAGTTTCTATGTCTGACCAAGACAGTTTCCTCACGTGTTCAAATCAGACTTATGTCAAGAGCCCTACGGTTCATCAGATGTTTGATTCAAATCTCATTGTTTAAATACATCTTAATTATCAAAAAACTGAGTAATAAACACAGTGCCCAATACCACATACATCTGTTATTACCAGATTTTAACACCCTGAGGCCACTGAAGCTCACTGATATGGTGACCAAGAGAAATCTGCCTGTGGTTGTTTGAAGAGCCCCCATAGACTCATAGATTCGAATGCTCCATCACCAGAGAGTGGCAGTATTTGAAAGGATTGGATGTGACCTTGTTCAGGAAGTGTGCCACAGGAAGTGGGCTTTGAAATTTTCAAAAGCCCAAGTTAGACCTGGTGGCTCTCTCTTCTCCTCCTGTAGCCTCTGAATGTAAAACTCTATGCTACCTGACTCTATCTGCCTGTGCAGCCACGCTTCCTACCACGATGACAATGAACTAATCTCTGAAACTGTGAACTAGCCCAGAGAAAATGCCTTCTTTTATAAGAGTTACTGTGGTCATGGTGTCTCTTCACAGCAACAGATCACTGACTAAGACAATGCCAAAGGCATCTACAGAATGCTTCTTTAGTTTATCAAAAAATTTCCTACTTCTGTGAAGGAGAAGACATTCAAACTTACCCCCAATACAGTCTGTTCCCGCCACAATAACGGTGGTGGGACAGTTCAGACGATGACAGCTGAAAGATGGGGCACTGTGGAAGAGCAGAATATGCCACACCCAGATCTGCCTCTGGCAGAAAAGCTCTATTGTTTATTTTGAGAAGCTCAGATACCCGAAGAAGCTCTGCATACAAATGAGCTGCCCCCTTGTGCATGGGAAACTGACATCCCTATGGGAATTCTCCCGTGACAGGCATATCCTCTGTCCAGGGAGGGCCAGACAGAATCTCTGGAGAAACAGCCACGCAAACCTCACACTTGCTGGCCTTGCCCACGTTGCCTGTGCGGAAGGCTGAGTTAGAAGCCCCCATCTCAACAGCCTCTGTGAGCTGTGGGCCCTCCCCTTGGTACACCTGGGCTTCCCAGTGTGTGACACTCTGGTACACTCTGCTCCCGTTACCACATCTTTTGTTAGAGGGGTCTGTCCCTACCCTGGGGGTTATGAAGGATATAAACACTATCATTGTCGTCTCCCGTAAGTTACATTATCTGAACTGATATGAGCAAGATCCCTGCAAGTGGGTCATGAATCATTCTGGTGCACAGCGCTGCAGTTTTCCTTCACTCAGGGACCCTCCTCCTCCTTCCCTGTCTGTCCTCAACTAAGAAGAAAGGGATCAAAAGGCACACAGGGACACAGGACATGCATTTGCACACAGAGGCACAGGACTCCGTGGAAAGAGTGAGCCCAGCCTTGCGCTGGATGAGACCCGCATGGTCCACCTTCCGAACACTGCCTTCCTTCATTTTGTGAGGAAGCTTCATCTCTGTGACAAATGGGACCTTTAAATCAGGATTTCTGTTGCAGCTGCTACTGATGTCTTTCAACGGGAACACATCAGACAGCCCTGAGCTAAAAATAGAACCTGTGTGTTTCGCCAGCCGGCTTGCAAAGAAGCCTGAAGTTGGAGCAGCTGACAAGCTGACAAGCGTGCCCTGCCAGGCCTGGCGACAGGGTTCAACTCCACCCTCCTTCCCCACAGGCTGATCTGCCATGGGCTTGCTGCTTCGGTTCTTCTGTGGGGGATTAGGAACCTGTCAGCACAGGTCTACATTGCTCAGGCTCAGCCCAGATCAGGTTCTCCACAGGAATTCTAAGGAGGCACTGCTGATGACAGACAAAAGGACATGGCTCTCCTCTTCTGCCCAGAGTGAGTATTTTTAGCCTCATCACACAAACTCCCCCAGCGAGGACACATCTCAAATTTCAGCAGCCACAAGGACTTCAGGATACCATATTCCCATATTCGGAAGCACGGGAGGGCTACAGCAAACAAACTCAGAACAAGCTACGGCTTAGGAATTCCAACCATCCTGCTGAGAAAGCCAACCTCTACACTGGCTCTAATGAGGGTCAATGAACTTGGCTTGACCAGAAAAGGGGTGGAGGGCAGGGTGTGAAAGACACAGGACCAGGGTGGGAGAGGAGGGCATCGATTCACTGTCTTCGGTCAACAAAATACAAAGAAGTATGAAAGGGATGCTCCCCCCCACCCCACCCCCTTCGTGTGAGCACGCAGCACCAAAGCCAGTCAGACACGTGCGCTTTTACTTGGCAAACCCTTAACAAGGTATTGTCTGTGCAATTAAATTGTGGAAAAGGCACATACCCTACCCTGATGATCCTGAATAACCCACCTCAGCAGCCATCTTCCGAGCATGTCAGGAGACTCGGCATGGCAGATGTTCATCTGAAGACAAACCTGACACTCAACCATCTGAGCTAATTGAAATATCACTAAGAAACACTTCTTTATACCACAAAACGGTTCATTCGGTGGGTTTTTGTTTTGTTTTGTTACATACTGAAGTTCTCCGGGCAAAGATTTGATAAGAAAGAAAGAGACAGACAGACAGAGACAGAAAGAAAGTGAGAGAGAGAACCCTTAACTGTCAACTTGCTGGGAACAAAGTCATTTCATCAATAGGGCTGTTTATAAAATGTTATAACAGATCTGTCACCCAAACACACAAGGGAGTGTCACTGCAGTGGTTCAGGGTGGCTCAGTTTGAGAATCACACCAGGGATGTTCATTCCTCTCATTTGCTTCTTAGACCTGACCTGGAGACTTGGAGAGAGGTGACAGAGACCACACCTCCATAGCAGACAACTATCCTTCATATATCACACATGGAAAATCCAAACTGACCTTCGCGGCCAACCATGAGCTCTTAAGCAAGGGCATCTGCTTTGCCCACTTCCTCTAGCTCCACGGTCACCATCTGAAGAACAGCTCAGTTCTGTTTTTATGTGTGTGTCCATTTGTGTAATTTATTTCCAGGTTACACTGGCCTTTCCCATCCTTGAAGGAGGCCAGGGTTGCCACTAGATACAAAAACAGACTTCCCAAGATCTGTAAATTCATCTCTACAAAGCTGGGGCTTGTATTTGATCTCATCTTCACAAACTTAAAGGATAAAACGAAAACAAAGACTAAAATAAAATAAAAAAACCTGCACTTGCACCATAAGCCAGAGCTCTCGGCCCTGGGGGGCAAAGCCAGACCCCAGCCAGCCCCAGGAGGCCCCTTCAGGGAGGGCTCTGCCCTTGTCCCTATGAATGAAGCCGGTGCTGCCCAAAGCTTTCTAACGTGACAGGCTAATGCTGGTCACAACACACACAAATAAAAGTAAACTCTTAAGAAACAAATTTTTAAGAAAATAGGTTAGTGTCTGTTTTGCACTTTTAGTTTTCCAATCTTCCATCATCCACAGCATTTGTAGGGCAAGAACTACGCTGAAGGGAAACTTATTTAGTAGGAAATGAGGCTGTGTACAGGTTAGGGCTGTGTCCCAAGACTAACTGCTGAGCACATGGAAGTTTTAGACTTTACTAGCCTCCCCACCCTGTGTACGTATGCATACACACACACGTGTCTGTGTGTATGCATGTGGAGGTCAGAGGTCAACATCAAATGTATTGACCTCTACTGCTCTCTTTTGTGAGACAGGCCCTCTCAGTGAGCCTGGAGCTTACCATTCTGGTGAGAATGGTTGCCCAGTAAGTCTCCAGAACCCACTCCCCACCCCTGGCCCCGTCTTCTGCTCTGCAAGTCCTGGGTGGGGTCACAGGTGCATGCCCCCGTAGCTAGCTTTCACAACTGTGCTGAGAATCCAAATTCAGGTCCTGTGTGGAAACAGCCAGCACTTTACCCACTCAGTCACATCCCGAACCAGGGCCTTTCTGTTCTGTTTGAGAGCACGGGCCCAGGTTCATCTACCGACCAGGTTAAATTCCTGGCTTTCACATGAATTCATTTTGTGGCTTGGGACAAAAGGTACAACTTGCTGTAGCTCAGTTCTTTTAGCCTCACAAAAGCGCACTAAAGAGCGATCTCAAAGTGTGCTTATCGAGATTAAACAGAACCTACCCATGGTGCTTTGCTAGACTCAGCAGTTCACAGATATTCAAGAGCTATTATATGCAGCGGGAGTTATGATAAGTTAAAATTACTAGGATATAGAGTAATATGCCAAATTCCATCCCTCCAGTCCCACTAACCATTTAAACGACACACTACGCTCTGTGTGGAGTGCTCTCTATGCAATGCGTCATGGCTTTGCATACCCATGAATCCGTTTCATACACAAGCCAACTCCTGGGAGGCAAGTACTATTCTTATCTGTTGCAAATAAGGAAAGAAAAGTTCACCAGCTTGCTTAAGCCATGTAGAAGTGGGAGCTGGTTGCCGAGTTCTTGGCTTCTTCTCTTCAAATTAACAAGTAGTCATTTTTAAACTAATACAATAAGGCACTCAGTTCTTTGTGTTCTGAGACAGCTATGGATAAACCCAGGTTTCCATGTCCTGATACACCTGAGATAAACGCTCAACAGCCACAGGAAGGAAAGTGGCTCACAGACACAAGAGAGACACTTAAATCACAAAGGATGAAACCCTGTGGACAGAGGTATATGCACACATCCTGCCCTACGATTGGAGGCCTGTAGACATGGCACCCCATCTGACTGGGCACTTGGGACTGAGGTGACCAGGTTCCACCCAAAAACGGACAACAGTGAAATGGGACTAGTATGCTTCAACCAACTTGGAAAAGTGGTGTGTGTGTGTGTGTGTGTGCGCGCGCGCGCGCACAGGTGCATATACACCACAGCTCAAATCTCCCACTCCACTTACAGAGGAGAAAACTTGGCTCGCCTTAGGAACAGAAAATCAAGCATCTTTAGCAATAGGAGCCAATTACTTACAACAACCAAATTCCTTTGTAAGAGTTCACCAACAAAAATAGCACAGACTCAAAACAAAAGACTTGGCACTTTACATAAAGTAACTAACTCTGATGGGACATGCTGGGACACTCCCTTTCAAAATTATTTCAAAATTAGGAAAGGACAGCCCGCAGAGGCAGCTAACACCCTACAAAGTCCAGGGCGAAGCCTCTGAGGAAGCAGGCAAGGCAGTACAACAGGTTTCTGGAGAACAGTTAAGGGCCCAGAAGGAGATATTAGAGATACAAGGGGCAGGAGGGGGAGCAGAAACCAGGCCATACCATACCAGGAAGTAATACACTCAGCAGCTGGGAGGCCTAACACACTCACACGCATGCAGATGTGCAAGCGTGCGCGCACACACACAAGCACTCAGCTGTGAATCCAGTAAGGCTGGCAGGACAGAACAACCACCAAACAAAGTCACATCACTGGCTCCTTGCCTTGCCCTTACCCACCAAGTATTTCTCCCAAATAAATCTATAAAATGAATATCCCATGCCTTAAAGTGGTAAGGCTTTCTTTTCTTTCATTTTTCTCACTTGGCGCCCACACCAGGAGCCCTTGATTAGACCAACATCATCCACTCCTCTGCTCAGCAGCCATGGGAAGGTATGTAACCAACAGCACGAGGAGCATCACCTCCACCCCTCCAGAAACTCCCTGGGATAGCGCTAGACCAGGTGTCACATGGGAGCAAGAAGCAGGCATGCCAGCCCTTGGGAAGGACCACAGCATCTCCTCAAAGAATGGCTCAACATCCCATGGACGGAGCTGCAAAATGAGGTAAATGAGATCTGTGGGGAATAAGTCTGCTCTCAGGGAACAGGCTAGAAAACGGGGGCCCATTTCTATCTATTCCACAGCCAGAAGCAGGGTGCAGACCCACACTAGACAGAAGCCTGGAGTTTGGAAACATGATGTGTCAATTCCCACAGCACAGCATTAGGTCACCAGTTAAGTAAGTGTCCCTGGTCATTTTGGCTTGGGCTGATTCACATCAAACACCGCCATGGAAACAGTAACTCATTTCAGCTGGGACTCTGTGAGAGCCAGAGCTGACTCGTCATGGCTGTGGAATGCTAAGACAGATAACCCAGGCATCTGATGGGCTCATGCCATATTTTGGGCTACCCAGAAACTGTGGGACCATCACTGCCTGACAGTCTGTGGGTGTCATAGAGTGGCAGCCTCGAGGGCGGTGGGGTTTCTGTTAAGAGGCCACACTCCTTATTCTCCACGGAAGAGGAGGAGGGGAAGGAAGAGGAGAAAGGGAAAGGGGAGGCAGTAGCTCAGAGCTATTTCAACTGCACAACTTACTTTGAAGGGCTTGAGTCTAAACCCTGGACAGGTTAGAAGCACGGCCTGATGAAAAGGAAGGTTTTCCTAAGTGAAGCCCTCTGCTCCCCAGATCAGCAGGCACTGAAGAGTTTTCTAAAACCTCTGGGTCCACTGCAGGGCCCAGACTAAACACAGCTGTAGACGCATGTCAGCCTACATGATGAAGCTCCTGCCCTTCTACCCCAGCTCCTTCATGATGCTGTGTGTAGACCAGTGCGAAGGGCACAGAACAGGCCTCCTCCCGACGACCCCACCATGTGAGGTCTCTCCCTGCGAGAGCAGTCATCCCTTCAGACAACCAGTAGGGGCTATGAGCCCACACTAGGACCCTGTGAAGAAGGTACACGGAGCCTGCAGGAGTCTGTCCTGATAAAGACAGGGGAGAACTACTTTGTAGAGGAGCTGGTTCTCGCCTGAGCATCTCCCTACTGTGACAGCCAACACCACACACCTAAGAAGGTGGAGACATTGCATAGAGAACAGTGCACCCTTCAGACAGGTGGGTGAACCTGAAACAGACATGGAAACCACTTTCATAAACCCACCAACATCTTAAAGCCAAGGTGTTTATAACTAAATCTACACTGAGCAGACTTATAAATAGATACACAGGCACCAGGAGAAATAATGAGTGTATTCCCCACACAAAGCACCCAGTTGTTCCTCGACCTTCCCACACCCTACACGGAGTCACACCGGGATCCTGGCCTCTGCTGTGGCCAACATAGGGATGTTCTGAGCACAAAGCACTATTGAGAACACTCTGGAATGAGGACCAAACGAACCACTGACCAAGAAACCACTTTCACTGCTGAGAATTCCTACAGTGATGAGGACCAAACAACACGTGGAGCACCTCCCCCGCCACACACACACACACACACACACACACACACACACACACACACACACACACACGAACGGCCAGACTCGAGTGCACCCCCCACATGCTGAGGAACAGGAGGAACAGACGGGAGCGGCTGCTTACAAAGGAAGCTTGGTGACAAGGGCTGTGACTTGTTGGCTCTTGTCATCACTGTCGTCGAAGGAGGAAACTAATGCTGCTTTTTACCTCACTCAAGTCTCATTCCCACATTTGGCCAAATCAAAACCCAGACCTCAGCTTCCAGACAGCACAGGTATCTGCTGATTCTCTCAACTAAATCACATCGTACAAGGTTGCAGGCTGCTAACCTTGCCACACACAGCCATGGAAGGCAGGAAAGTTTGGGGCAGACAGCAGTTATCAGGGATGGAAGAAATGTCAGCAATAGCACCGCCATGGTTTTATCGACACACAATTCCTAGAGAGCCGCAGTGGCTCCCTAAGCATGACAGACAGCTGACAGTTGCTTTTTCTTACTGTGAATTTAAAATTTAAAACTATCTCAATAAAACTCTTGGCGGTTGGGCACGGTGGAGCACACCTATATTCCTAACTCTTAGAAGGGTGAGGCGGTAAGATTGCTGCCAGCTAGAGGCTAATTTGGCCTTCGTAGTCTATTATAAGGCAGTCAAGCAACAAGAACAGGTAAGTCCCCTTCCCCGACTTCTTCCCTGCCACCCATCACCCCAACTTCAAAGATCTAGAACTACTTGGAGTCTGAGCCCAGAGTTCCAATCAGAACTTCAGCTAACCCACCAACTACTGGGCCACGGGAGAAGAACCGTGCTGAGCCTGACCCCCAACCCCACTTAAGAGACTCCCACAGCCAGTGTGTTGGGCACAAATTCCCACTCCTGGCTGAGAAGCTATTTGCAATTGATAGCTGCTGGAAAAGGGAAATCAGTTTCTTCAATGAGGTGACACTGGGTATACCAACCTACACTCCAGGGCAGGTCTCGTGCTCAGGAGCAGCTGGACAACACAAAGGGGACTTCATGGGTGTGTGTATGTACGTGCTTTTGCTTTTTTTTGAGAGAAAGAAAGAACATGAAGTTGGGTGAGGGAGAGTTCTGGAAAAGGACAGGGAAGGAGGATATGATCAAGATATTATATGAAATTCTTAAAAAAATAAACAGAAGGAAATGCTCAAATCAAAAACCTCTTGGCTGACTGAATTCACCCAAATCCTTACAAATGACGCTAAGAACTGCTTTCTAGGTCACGAAGTCTGAAGGTGGCACATAAGGCCTTGTAAGAGAAGGGCTGAACAAGTCTATGGCTTTTTACCAGACTCATGTACAGCAGCAAGGAGATAAATCCTATCAACAACCTCTTGGAAGCGGGTGAGTCCCTGATGGGAGCACAGCTCAAGCCAATACCTAGGATTATGGAGAGGTGAGAGCCTGAAGGAGAGAACCCAGCCCTGCTGAGCCTAGACTTCCGACTCTCATGAACTGTGAGATAATAAACATGTACTGTTTTTTTCTTTTTAAGTGCGAAGTCTTTAATTTCTCAAGTGTCTCTTTAGACATCAACCAACTGGCAGGATCTCAACGGGGAGGGGACAGACATTCAGGACTGAGCCACACCATCTGGAGTCCTACACTTTCTCTGCAATCCATGCTATGCCTTGCTCTGCCTGCGATCCACAGCAAGAGATATAAAGCCAGCTGACAGTGGCTTCCCAGAGTGAGCCATGTGGCTCTGAAGGGCAGGCCTGCATGCCCACCAGGAAAATCTCTGAGGCTTCTCCCAAGTGTGAGCTAGCTAATAAACTCTCCACACCACCATCTGCTTTGTTAGCAAAGAACTTAGAAGCATTAGGAACAGATCTGTGTGGGAGAAATGGCAAACACATGCATCCTGGACACATCCAGGAAACACAGGTTAAGCATCTTGGTTTCATCTGTTGAATGGAAAAATCTCAAAGCAGCAGTATCTTCATTAATCTGAACATTAATCTTTCTTCCCACTAAGTCCCACAGCCCCCCACCCCATCCCGGGACAATGGAAAGGGACTTTGGACTGTATTCAGTATTTTATAGGAGGCTATGAGACCTGACTTCTATCCTCATTCCACAAGGCAGAGCGGGGCGTACTTCCCTATTGAGCCACCTCTGATTCCCCTGACAATGGACCGCTGCCTAGCTCCCCTGGCAGGCATTAAAGGAAGATCAGGGAGGTCGGGACAAGTGCAAACTCAATGCCCCACCAAGGCATTTCCACTGTGTGTTCCTCAAGTGCATGGTAATTGCTGCTCTAACTCAAAATGCGTCCCTTTTATTGCTTCCACAGAAGTTTTATTACTCATTTGGCAAGTTTAAGCCCAAATGCCTTGTGACAAAATAAAAACAGGACTACATGCATCACCAGTCATTCCTACAACAATCAGGCCACAGCGGGGCTGAGACATCACACAAGCTGCCCCTGACTACAAACAGCGGAAGCATAATTACCTGTTTCTCCCCACAATGTGTCGGTGCCATTGACTTCGATTTCACGTTCTTCTGCCATTCCCAGCAAACACTGGACTACCTGTCAGACGTGGCAATGTGATTTAATGAGCTCTTGGAGCAAGAGGTGCTTATTATAGCCCATCTATCAAAGGAGAGAGTGTTGGTTTTTAACCATTATTATCTTGTGCTGCACAAGTAGAGAAGATAGAATGAAAACCATTTCCAAACATAATTTGTATGCTAGTCACACTTTCACTTGGAGAATTAAAAAAAAAAAATAAATAAATCTCAGTGAATTTCGGCAACTCTGCTCAGGATTACCAGGTACTTAGAATTCTAATGAATTCCAACGTGACCCAAATATGCCAGCATAATCAACAGAGGGCCGAGCAGATCACAGAAAGTGCAGCTTCTGCATCAATCACCATTAGTGCGTTCCTTACAAGGAAGGAAACAAGGTGATACAGACTTGGTCCAGTAAAAAGTTTCCTTTAGCATTATCCAAATGATTCTTCTACTGACAGCACTGTCCCTCTCCCTTCTGGACGTCTTCCCACCCAAGAGCAGAGCAGGTCACAAGTCGGAGGCAGGAAAGCTTGCTCTTGGGGAGAGATGAAGTACCTGTGCCCTGGACCGGAGCCAGCATCCTCCTGAATGACAGGAGAGTGCCACAAAGCCATTTTCCAGGCTCCCAGTCTGTATTGTTTGCGGTCTGCTGACTAGGTCTCCTGCTAATCCCCAGAAGCTGTGGGTGCTCCTTGAATGGCAGGAGGAAATCACAGACCTTGAAATGGAGTGATTATGTCTGGTCTGTCACGAACCTGGTACAACCACAACACTCACAAGGATGGGGCAGGAGGAGTGTGGGCCAGAGGAGGAAGAAGAGAGATGGCAAGGGTGGTTGTGTACTCTGAAGACGGAAGAAGCAGGTTGAGCTAGGGAAGGGGGTGGCCTTCAGAAGCTGGAAAACCCAGAAAAGGTTGGCTCCTGGAGCCTCGAGGGAAGCTGGCTCTTCTCACCTTAAAGTTAGATTTCTGACCCCCAGAGTGTGCTGTGTTTTAGTCGCTGAGAGAGTGGCCATTTGCTGTGATGAAATTAGGAAATTAATGTCCTCTTTGGGACTTCTAAGGAATCTTGCTTCTCTGCTTGAAATGACCATTGGTTGTGCTGAGGTCTGCTTCTGTTCAGTGTTCTCCAGGCCAGCTCCTATGTGGTGGACCTGAGTTATGAAAAGGATCGCTTCCAAACACGGGGCATGTGTGTCATGTGGGGGTGTGCATGTGCTCCCAGACCTCCTAGGAATGACATGCTAGAGCCCCTCATTCAGACAGTGGGAGGAGGAGGCACAGAATGGTGTCCCATGCTGCTCTGGGAAGGGAGAGGCAGGAAGAGCGGCAGTTACAGAGACTATGCTATGTGAGGTTTTTAAAAACCAAGACATTTTCAGATATGTATACAGCATTTAACTATAATTTGTGCATGCCAGATATTAGCCAGCCAGCAATGCATGCTTACATGTATATCTGCCATCGTGTGTAAGTGCCAAGTATCAGTCAGCCAGCTTGGCATTCAAATTTTAGTCATCTGGGGGGAAGAATATCACCAAACACTGGCACCTTCAGCTGCTTAAAGACAACAAAGAGCGAGAAAAACAGAGCAAAGTGGGAACAAATGCCATTACAGCCACAGCTGAGGCAGAGGGACAGGCCAGCTGAAGACAAGTAGTCTTCAAATACAAAGCTAGTGACATCCATCAGAGAGAAACGCTGAGTTGCAGCTCCCCTTTGGTGTAGGAAATTCAAACAGTGGGTCCTCACAGGCTCTCAGCGCACCCAAGCGCCATTTTTAAAAACCCTTCACACACTCAAACATGATTTCAGACTAGGGCTCCATGTGATTACTTTCTAAAGGTCACAAGGACCAAAGAAGGAGCCAAAGGGGCTGGACGGAAAGACAGCAAGGTGGAGGGTAATGCAGAAGAGGAGAGGAAGGGAGAACGAGAGAAACAGTGGACACCCACCAGGGCTTCTGCGTGGGAGGAAAGTGCTCTGCTCATCACACGCCCACAAGATTGTGGGCCTCAATCACAACAAGGATACAGAGTCACTGGAAGCCCTTTTCTGGCCCAGGTCAGCAGCAACTTCTTGAAATCCTGGGTTCCTTTTGCTGCAGTGGCTCTCAACTTAGAGAGTTGTGGTCAAACAACAGACATTGGGCTACAGCATCTTATACCTCAGGGAGCAACCCCACAGTCCCACTCACCGAGCTGTGGCCCATGCTGGCGGCTGCCGTCAGTGCCTGCTGCAGGGCTTGGCTCTTCCTTAGCGTGCCAGGCTGGGGAGGACCTGCTGACCACTCACAACTCAGGAGGTACTGGAGAATGTCACTGTGGCCCCGCAGCGCACTGTGAACAAGTGCACACTGACCCTTCTTATCCAAGTGGTCTACCTGGGGAGCAGGGGCAGGGCAAAGGCAAAGGTGAGCATCCCCTACGCTGAGAGAGCGACTGCCCTGAAGGCTATAAGCAAACTCAGGTTGTTGCAGAAGAACAAAGGCTCACATTCCATCCTGTTTTTCTGAACAGCACGGAACCCTTCACTGTGGTAAGAACACTCACCCAGGCCTCGGGCTCCCTTTACAGGATGAGCAACCACAAGACAGTCTCCTCACACACACATCTCTCAGCAAACCGCACAGAGCTCACAGACGGAACCCTCAGACAAAGCCCTGTGCTTCCCAATGGGGTACTTAGATGAAGTCATTTCAGGCTGCTCTGAGACCTTTGCTTCCTGAACCAGGGAGCCACAGAAAGACACAGATCTAAAGGCAGGAGGACTGAGGGAGAACGGGCAGGGAGATGACCTGGGACATACCGGCTCATAAATGAAAGCCGCAGAGCTGGGAGATGCCAGCTAGTCAGAAGAAACCTGAGTACTGCACGCCTCCTAAAGGCCTGACGGTGGCAGGCACCCCCAGCATTCCTTACCTAAATGGGGGAGCCCTAGGACCCAGCTCAGACATGTTTGCAAAACTAGGGACACGCTGCATCATCAGTTGGAGACTCCGCAAGGGTCCCCAACATGACAGCGAGCCTCTTCCTGCAAGCTTTCAGACGTGACAGCAGAGACACCACTAGCCTCAGAAGAAAGCTAAGAAACAGCTGACATCCAGAAATTGAGGCATGTACCATGAAGCAGTTAGGTATGTACCCCAAAACTGGAGCTGAGGTTCAGATGTCCCAAATGTTGGACTTTTAAGAAAAGCAAACAAACAAAACAAACATTTCTGTATCTACTATAAGCCTAACTTAACTAAACAGGCAAAAAATAATTAGCAATGCTTTACCCACTGCTACTCAAGAGGCTCATTTGCCCGTGAAACGTGTATTGCATGCACACAGTAAGCTGAAGAGGGGTTATGCCGAGCCCAGCACCCATCTCACTTCAGCTAGGAGCCTGGGAGGTCTATCCTAACGTGTCAGGTAGCAGGCACTTAGTTATCTCACGGTAACAGCGAAAGGCTGGCTGACGGCTCACACCAGTGTCATGGCACTGTCCTTGGCATTCCAGACAGATGAGGCCTGATGTTCCAGGTGGGAAAGGAAATGATTTTAGGCAGTTCCCACAGCTCAAGCATAGACTTCTAAACCAGAGAACTCGTAGGATTGCCTTAAAAGAATCATGAAACAGGACAAGAGGGGGCGCTTGGAGTGGCGTGATGTAAACATTTAAAATCTTTCCAACAGGGCTGGCAAGATGGCTCAAAAGGAAAAGGCACTTCCTGCCAACTTTAATTCCCAGAACCCATATATTAGGAGAGAACCAACTCTTTCCAGGTCACATGCACGCAAATGTGTGTACACACACATACACACACAAAAAAAAAATTCTGAAAAATCTAAACAATTGTGCCATATTAGATTCTAGAATAAATTCAGTGGCCAGGGATCTGCCTGGTACAACAGCAAGCGGACCAAAAGCTTAAGCACAGATGGCTACTTCTTCCTGGGGCTCCAACCTTCTACACCGATTCTATAACCTCTTAACTCACTTCACCCGACAAAGCTGAAATCCTCCACGCCTGGCCTAGTGACCGACATCCTGGTAATGACAGAAAGATATTTCCCACCCCCTCCGCCACCCCGCTGTCACCTTCCATGGCAAGAAGGCTCCTGCTTACCTTTGCCCCCTTCTTGATCAGCAGACACACCAGCTTCATGTGGCCTGCAGCAGCTGCGTAGCAGAGTGCGTTCATACCATTCTCCGACATCCCATCCAGGCAGGCGCCAAATTCCAGAAGTAAGGTCACAACCTCTTCATGGCCAAGGTGAGACTGGACGCACAGGATGGGGGCGTTATTTAACACTTCTGTCCTGTAGTTCACGTTGGCGCCTCCCAAAATCAGGAGCCGGCTCACCTGTTGGACAATGTCCCCCAACAAGATTAACATCATACATATGTTAGTCTTAACAGCATCTGGGGAGAAGGGCAGTATCTGCAGCTTTTTATTCTAACAGATCTCAAGGTTGAAATGTACCAGCAGCCAGTATCTGCACACATGCGTGAATGTGTGTGTGTGTGCACTCACTCGTGCACATGAACATATGTATGTATGTATGTATGCATGTATGTATGTGTGTGTGTGTGTGTGTGTGTGTGTGTGTGTGTGCGCATCTGTTGGGAATTGCCCAAGTTTATCCAAATAATGGAAAACAGAACTGCACTGTGACCTACTTCTGGGGATAGATCCAAAACGACTGAAAGCAGAGTCCTGAAGAAATATGCACACCCAAGTTCACGTCAACAGCATTCACGAGGGCTGAGCCAGAAGCAACCCCGGGGTCCACCAGCTGAGGATGAATAGATGTGCATGCTAACAGTGGAAACATTCAGGCTCAGAAAGGAATTACAGTGATGCTACAGCAGAGACTAATATAAAATATGCTAAATAAGCAAAAAGACAAGGGTCACATGATGATACTATTATGATACTGTAAAGATGTACCCAAAGTATTCAGACACAGGCGCAGGCTGAGCATGGCTTCCAGGCCATGGACAGAGGGGAAACCAGAGTGTTTAGTGGCTAAAGAGACCTACTTTATGAAAAGTTCTAAAGATTTACAAAATTAACTCTGAACAGACTTTGCTGACTTAAACACAGGGTTTCTCTGTGTAACAGTCCTGGCTGTCCTGGAACTTACTTTGTAGACCAGGCTGGCCTTGAATTTACAGAGATCCACCTGCCTCTGCCTCCTGAGTGCTGGGATTAAAGGTGTGCGCCACCACCTCCCGGCAGATGTTAAATTTTCTAGTCAATCACAAGTAAAAATAATTTTTTGACATGCACAGTACCTTCTTCTTCATGCCCTATATAATACATCTTTAAAAGATTTTTTTTTACTTTATGAATATGAGTGTTTTGCCTGCATGTGTATCTGTGCTATCATGCACAGAGGTCGGAAGACGGCATCAGATCCTCTATAACCAGAGTTATTAATGGTTATGAGCCACCACACAGGTGCTAGGAATCAAGCCACGGTATTTTGTCAGAACAACAAGTGTCTTAGACTGGGGGGCCATCTCTCCAGGCCCTGGGTGGCACCTTTTGAATGTTTTCCAGCAAACGATAATATTATTGGTGTAGGAGCTACACTTTGACAAGCCACTACAGAGAAAATTCGCCGTTTTAACAATGAAATAATAATCAAGAATGGAATCATTAGCAATGAGATAAAGCCAAAAGAAAACATGAACAGTCTCTTTTCTCGACAACAGTATGCTCCTGCAAGGAGAAAGCAGAGAAACGTCCCTGTGTCCTCAGGAGTGTGTCCTCTGCTGCTCCTGCTGACAACCGCACACAACACCTGCCAGGTATCAAGTCTCGGATTCACACATATTAAATTCACCAAACAGATGTAAATGTCTAACTATGCGAATCTCCTTCAAATCTCCAGATTATGAGGAAAAATGATGCACTTTCACACCTATTAAGATGTCCCATGCATTTCTGCAACTGGTCCCTTTAAACAGCTCCATCCTGCATCCATCACTCCCCCTGCCAAGCCCTGACAGGTCCTCTGGGCTGACCATTTGATTGAAAACCTGCCATGTCATCTATTTGACTAGAGACATGTGGGGATCATTAAAAGATACAGAAAGGAGATGGGCATATCAAAATTCTGGGTAGTTCAGTGATGTGTCCATGGAGTAGCTGATAGAATATTTACAAACTGTAGATACAGGAGATTAATACTACTGGAGGGGAAACCATGGCCCATGGCGGCATCTCTTTGACATGTTAGAACCCAAAATATAAAATGTTAAGGTGTCTCCATGCTGCTGAAGCTTGAACTCTACAAGATAGTGGTCCCCAGCTCTCTCTCTCACATTCTCTCCAGGGCCATGGCCTCAGTGTGGGTCCTCCAGCCCCAAGAACACTAAACAGGCCCTGCCACCACAGTCGTTCCCCTCTCAGCTCCCTCTGCCTTGAATGCTTGTTCCGCAGACAGCAAAGGATGCTTTCTGAGTCTCTACTCCAACAACAGAAGGCCAAAGTGCAGTGTCCCCACCCTGCTCCATGCACACTCCACTCTGGCAAAGACTCCTGGCCCTCTTTATCCCTCAGCATGTTCCTGTGTTCTGAGCTCACTGCGCTGGACACTGGTTCTAAAACAAGTTCACAGAGAAGAGATGCATGAAAAACGCTCTTCCATTCTTGGAGATCACATATGCTCAGGGGCTTCCTCATCACCGAGACAAGGAATGGTAAGTCATACACCAGTCATGAGGAGGCCCTGCCAGGTCATCTGGTCACCTGACCATCTGTCCAGCTGTTTATCCCATCAGAGGGATCATCATCATCTGAATTCAGTGATTCCCAAAACATTCTTCAGTTTTTTCAGGGTTCCAGCTTCCTCTAGGAAATGGCAGTGTCATCCCGTTCTGTTCAGCATAATCTCTGCAAACCTGGTCCAGGAGCACATTGGGCCCCGTGGTGCAGATCTGGCGGGAATCTTGGAGGGCGTGTTCTGGGGCACAGGCTTTCTCACCCACTCTCACTCCATCTGCTTCGGTCAAACAGTCCTTTTTTGCTGCACTGTATTTTCACCACTTAAAACCCTGCTGGTTCGTACATCATTCTTCATCGTTCTGAACCATGAGGCACACCTGAGGTCACCTAGTGCCTGGACCCTAGGCTGGAGACCCCAACTTCACTGGGCCTGGGGTCCTGGCAACCCAGCTCCCAAGAGAATGGGCTGTACACACACGAGGGGACAGATGTGCCTGCAGACACACTATGGCACACTGAGAATCAGGTGTCCTTCCATCCTTCTGTGCCCCAAACCTCCATTCACCAGTTGAAAAATGGGAACAAAAGCACCCATTCCCTAGGTGGTTGTAAAGATTAAAAGTAAATGTCAAAAATAACAATATGCTCCCCCAAGGAGAGAGGGAGGAAAGGAATCAGAGGGAGGGGAGTAAGGAGGGTAAAGGAAGTAGGAAGGGAGGGGGAGAGAGAAAGCGAGAGAGAGGCTGACTCAGCACTACACTCAGTATTTCAAAAGTTTCAAATAAACATTAGCAGCTACTGTCATTGTTGTCTTCTGAGTGAGGTTCTTGGAGCTCTGGAGCCCCATCTCCCACCCACTGCTCGGTGTGTACCCTGAAATGATCCACAGTACAAACAGCAGGATGGAGGGCCTCACAAGTCAGCCACCATCTCAAAGTTCCCAGATGGTGTCACAGTTTCCAGAGCCACGGGGAGCAGCAATGAAAACAATCCACCTGGGCACATAGAACACACCAGGCACTTTCCCAAGAGCTTCGCTGCCAGTTTTCTGATCCCTGGGAGGTGGCGTTTTGTTATCTCCGTTTCAGAGGTGAGGACTCAAGTGCTCCTAGGGCAAAGGTAGCTCAGGACGTAAAGCAGTTGCTGCTGCAGAGCAGGGTGGTAGCAGATCCTTTGTGGCCCACAGGAAGGGATGAGATGATTCATGCATTCTTGCCCATCTACAGGAGCTCTCTTTAGCTAACACCTGAAAGCGGCAGTGCCACCTAGCAACTTAGGAAAACACACGGGTAGTGCAGCACCGCTGACAACAGGAGTCTGGAGACGCGCCAACCAGCTCAAGCTGCGAAGCGGTACACTGGAGGCTTACAGAAGTGGGGCCATTGTGTGTCCTGCTGAATTGTGACACAGAATCCAGCGAACTTCCCTGAGCCCAGCCAAGTCCCTGCCTCTTTGCTGGTCTCTCCTTTAAGCTGAGCAAAGCACCAGCGGCCCGATGCTCTCAGTCTGCATGCATGTGGGGGCTGGCACCAGCCGTACGACAACATTCCAGCAAACCAACCAGCTGGGCAGGATCCCAGTGGGTCATGCTGGGACAGGCTGGCATGAGGCTGGCCCAGTAACAGAGGCCACAGGGCTAGCAATCGCCAGCATACTTCCAAAATTACCAAGCACTCATTTCCGAGCAAGACACTTTAATTTGCCCAAAGTGGCAAACTGCAATTATTTTCAAAATGACATTCATTCCTGTATGACAACAGTTAATATTCTCTAAAAACAGTTCCTTAATTGCATGCGTAATTTTAAATTACTGTAATTTATTCAATATTCTGTGAAAACCGTTTTCTCCGTCATCAGAGACTTCCAAAGACAAAACAGAAGATAATGGAAGGACTTAAGATTGTAGAGCCAAGTTACATAAATTTGGGGATTGTACAGAGATAGGTAACATGGGAATTTTATAAAACAAAGTGAAAATGAATAATGCAAACTCGCCAGTACGTTAAGGGGAAAGCTGGTAGCCTGGAGAGTGAAGCTGTGCAAACTGCTGCCTTGAAAACCCACGTTCGGGGAGTTTAACCTTTCCCACCCATTCCTCTTCACACTTAGAACCTACGGGGGTTAACGTCTATGTCCATAGACCCATTACGACAGCTCACTCCTTCTTTTCTTCTTTTATGCTTTATCAGTTTTATGAAGAAGACGAAGCTATACTGCTATAGGCAGAAGGATGACCAATGTTATAGTAACCTAAACTTGAGTATTTATAAAATCTAAGTGGAAGAAAATCACAACACAGCTATCTTTATAGGACATTTAAATTTAGAGCCACCCACTTTTGGGAAAACTCCATCTGGGAAGCAAGCTTTTCCTGGGACAAGGGACAGCAGTGTGAACTGCTTCTCCTGCATTACGGAAATGGTTTCCTGCCTACCCACTTATGAAAGCCTGCATGCAAGGCTCCATCAGGACGAAAGCACTGAGAGCTAGGAGCCTGGAGGACAGAACACGCACAAGGTCCCCAGATAAGGGGCTGAGTCAAGCTGAAGATCCACAGCGGGGAGCGGGGTGCCACTGGGATACAGGCAGTATTTTTCTCATTGTAAACACTATCTGTATCCACCTGGAGACAACAGACACTCTGCTCTGTACCAGGGTCCTACACTGGCCAGCAGGGTTCTGGGCCATCTACCCAGACTCACCCCCGTTAGGTCCTCCCTGATACCCACAATCCTTGGCATGTGATAACGTCACTCTTCAACAGGGACAGGAAGAAGGCAGAGCAGCTCTAACCGACAGGGAAAGCTCCACAGTACAGACTCCAGAGCCACGGCCAAAGGACGAATTCTGAGGGGACAGTGAGTGAGGCAGGGAGGAAGGGTATAAAAGGGTCCAGAAGTGTTTCCCATGTCTCCATTTCTGGTACAGTGGATGCCAGATACCTGAGCCAGGTCTTGTTTCCTTTTTTATTGACGAGCACACTGGGCTCCCTTTGGCTTTACTGTGAGTGAACAGGTGCAATTATCACTTCGTAGAGACTCAGAGTGAAGACCCAGTCCACCGGGACAGAGTCCCAGAGTTTGCGTAGCAGGGCATGTTAGGACCCGGGGCTGAACATGTCTGTGTGGCTTTAACCAGAGATCTGGTCTAAAGTGTGATTTTGAGTCAAAGACTGTGCTATACAATCTGCAAATGGGGAAGGAAAATCTATCTGCAAAAGTACAGCAAGAGGAGCGTGGCTGGAAAGCCACTGAGAACTGTGCAAAGCTGCTCTCAGCTCCGCGTGCAGCCAACCTACTAGTCTCTCCATTGCCAGGAGTGTCTGTGTCTCTGGAACCCGCAGGAAGCTTTCTGTGACCCACTGTTTTGTGTCACCAATGCTTAATTTCCTATGACATGAAGAGCCGGGTTGCTCTACTTCAGGATACTAAAAATTGTTTCCCTGCAAAGCTCTCTGACCTTTGGTTCCCTTTGTGAATTACCTGCTTACCATATCCTCTCTCCAACGGTCACTGTGAGCTAACACAGTGGCTCCATCTACCCTATTTCCCTCTATGGGGAAGGGCATCATGAGCATGCAGGAAAGACAACACCTGCCCTCCCTGGAGCCTCGGCTGGCAAGACTGGCAGAAGAGGAATAGGCCAGGCACCCTTGCAGAAGGTGACTCACCTTCACATTGGGAGTATAGAGGTTCCTGAGTGAGGCCAGGGCAGCAGACAGCCCCTCTGTGCTGTACCCAATCCACAAGGCCTGCAGATGGCTCGAGGAGACTCCAGTCTTCTTACTGAGGCCCTGGAAGCAACCAAAGACAGACGCCTGTGAGTGCTTCCTCCCAGCTGAGCATCAGTTTGAAAGAGACCCTGCCCAACAGAGGTATGCTGTATCACAGGACTCTTAGGCCTGTAAGCACAGCTCGACGTTGACCCTGGGAACTGTGCACATATCCGGGAGAGAGATGAGGAGAAAGCTTCCTTCAGCAGAAGGAAGTCAGAAGTTGATAAGAGATAAAGGATCTATAACTCCTAATGAAGGAAGGGGTCTGGGCAATGGCCAGTAAAGGCTGGTAGCATTACAAATAAGAGGCAAGCTCAGGGCTGTGTCTCCAGATATAGAATAGTTTCACTGAGCGCTGTAATCTTGGCACTTTGCAAATGAAACAAAACCTCAAACCTGAGAAAGGCTCTAGACACACCTACCTAGACAGGAAATCCAGGGGAAGAGGCACACATCAAACCTCACTTGAGAAACAAGCAGGGTTGGAGAACCCAGGCGGTATGAAACGATACAGGCCATGGAACTCGACTTCTCTGATTAGGAATGACACACTAGGGAATGAGTGAAGGGCCCACAGACCTGCCTAAAATCTTCAAACTACACAATTCACGCACACCTCACCTTGAAAATGTGTGCCTTCAGGATGTGGTGGCCGAGCTCCATGGTCTGCTGGCGGTTCAGCTTGCTTTCCTGCCGAGAGAACATGAACGCCAGTAGAGCGTGTCCATTCCTAGGACAAGAAATGCAAAGGCTCGTGACAAAAGATCCCATCCCACCACACAACAGGCCCTCAAATGAGGGTACCACAAGGCCCCTGAACTGTCATCTGTGGCCATCAGTGTGAGTACACGGAACATTCTGGGAGTCAGCTCTTTACAAAGACCCAGTGATGTTTATTCTGCAGTCATTTGCAGGGCCTTTCCTGAGGTTTCCTACCTCTGCTGAGTAAGCACCTTCATGCCTGGATCCCCAGAAATCCATTGCCTGCTCATCACCATCTCTCCCTCATCACTTAAAGTTTTGTTTAAGCCTGTCACAAAAATGCAAACTTCATGACACCAAGTGCTTACGGGGTGAATGAGCATGAGGGAGGGTCGTACAGAATCCTCACTGCCCTCACCACCCCCACCCCCGTCATCATTCTGGGGCTTAACTGGCAACAGACAGACCTGGCCTTATAAGGGGAAGGGAAGAAAAGCCAGGCCCTGCATAGCAATAGCTCCTGAGAAGTAGAGCCTAGAAGACTAGATGGAACCCACATACTTCAAACTCACACAGATCAGCCTGCCTCTGCCTCCCAAGTACTGGGGCTAAAGGCGTGTGTCCACACCCAGTCAGTAACAGGCTACTACAAAATCAGTAGGTTTCTACATACTAAAAAGCTGCTGAAAAAGAAATCCATTCATGGTGAGAAGGTGAGAGACCTCTGCAATGAAAATTAAAAGTCACTGAAGAAAGAAGCTGAAGATACCAGAAAACTGCATCTCCTAGGTTCATAGACTGGCAATATATCATTGTTTAAATGACCATATTATTGAAAGTGGTCTATATAGTTAATGCTATCCCTATCAAAATACCAATGCCATTCTTGATACAACTAGAAAAAGTAATTTTTAACATTCACATGGAAGCACAAAAAGCTGGAAAATCCCAATGCAATCCTGAATAAAAAGATCAATACTAAAAGCTCAATATTTGATTGTAAAATATTCTAGAGAACCATAGTAACAAACCAGGATGACAAAGGAATAAAAACATGGACCACTGGAGCAGACCACAGGCCCTAGAAATAAACACTTGTGACTGCAGCCACCAGATTTCCCACAAGGTGCCAAAAATGCATGCTAAAGGAAAGGTGGATTCTTTAACAAATGATGTTGGGAAAACATAACACGTAGGAAAACGAAAGTGATGGAAATGGAGTTCACCATGTTAGGTGAAATAAGTCCGGCTCAGAAGGACAAGTGCATTATGTTTTCTGTCATATGTAGAGTCTAGCAGAAAACAGCATGAAAGGGCAGGATAAGAGGTAAAGGGAAGGATCAGAGTAGGTATTGGGAAGGGCTACATATGATGGAAATATGTTGACTGCACCTATGAAAGCATACAATGAAACTATTACTCTGTATAATTAATATATGCTAAAACTTGTAAATTACATGGTTAGATGGCTCCACTGTGGGCAACAAGTACAGAGTTCAGTGTCCAGCCCAAGGGTTTTCAGGGCTCTCAGCAAAGCACATGGCTTCCCGCCTGTCTGGAGTCCTGTCATTCTGTGTCTGTGCAGCCCCCACGTACCCTATGACTGACCTTCCCCAGTGTGTCCGTGCTCCATGTGCTCCTCTTTAGACCCAGAAACCAAACTTCATTATTTACTCCAGCCACATGACCCTGTGAGGCACCCAATGTTATAATCTACCAGACTCAAGAACTTGGGCTTGGGGGAGAAGAACACTGGGTACCTCCTCCCTTCAGGGGCTCTCAGCAACTAGAGGAGACACATGTACCCATAATGCAATTCAGCCAGAAAGCCGCTGCAAAGAGACGCTGTGGGAGAAAGCAAGAAGCAGGCCCAGTGAGACAATGCAACCTCTGTCCTTCGCAGTTCTGGTTCCCCTTCCTTGTGTATTACACTGTCTTGATGATGATCCCAACAAGACTCCAGGTTCCTGTATTATTGAACCCAAACCACTCAACACTCCCCTCTTCTCTGGCTTCCTTACAACCTAGCAGAAGGGGTCTCCTAAGTGATGTGGGATGTTTTTCTGTATATGTGTTGCTTTTACTGGTTGATAATAAAGCTCTTTGGGCCAATGGCTTACCAGAGTAAAGCCAGGTGGGAAATCAGAACAGAGAAAGAGAGAGAGAGTGGGGAGAGTCAGGAGACACCATGTAGCTGCTCAAAGAGAAAGACGCCCAGAACCTTTACTGGTAAGCCACAGCCTCATGGCAATACACAGATTAATAGAAATGGGTTAATATTCTTCTGCTGGTTCTTCCCAGTCCTCCACAACATAACAAAAGCGCCAGTCAAATTAGATTTATTTTTGCCAGAACTCCCCCTGTGCTGTTTCTGAAAATCTCCCTGTCTGCAGGAGTGCCTTCTTCCTATTAGTATCCTATATCCTTTTGCTTCTCAAGCTAATTGCATGGAGAAAACAGAAGATTGTTCTAGACCATGAGTCCTTGTGAAAAGTAATGAGCTGATAAATCCAGGTCATGGTTGGGGGAGTCTAGCATCACACAGAGATTTAAAATTGAATATCTCCTTTGAGAAGTGTTCACCACAATCTTTGAGGTATCCTTGCAAAATGGGAACAAAAACAGAAAATACATAAACAAAAAGAACAAAGCAGAAGGCATGACAGTACTTGACTTCAAAATGTACTACAAAGCTCCAGTTATCAAAACAGTATGGTAATTGCATAAAACCATATGGACCTCTGGAATACAACAGAGCCTCCGGAAGTAAACATATTTATACCCAACTGGTTTCTAACAAAAGCAATACCAAAAAAACCCCTCTCTTCAATTAAGCAGAAGAGTAAAACTAAACATATCACTCACCACTTTAAAAAAAAATACCTCAAAAATAAAGACTTAAATGCAAAACTAAGAACTATGGGCAAGGAAAACAGGAAATTCTTCAAGCCATTAGAATAAACAAGGACTGTCCTGAAGAAGACTTCAGAAGCAAGAATAAGCAAGCAATGCTGATTTAACCACAAAGCTTGTGTACAGAGACAGCCTACAGGTGGGTAAAGCATTTGCAAACAGACCTCTGACGGGGCTGCTCTCCTCAGGTCCTGGTGACTACGCCCTGTCTGTGGTTACGGCTCCTGCAGCAGCTGCCACACACAGCTCTGCCCTATGCTGAACTGCTGCCACTGCTCAAAATGTAGCCATGGTCAACAATGACCACAGTCCAGCCACTTCCTCCTCTAACGCCAGTTGGTCTATACCCTGCGAGTCTCCTGATGGGTTTTTGTCTCTGCAGTCACCTGCAGCTGATCGTCCTCAAAAGTGATCTTTCCCTGAAAAGCTGTCACTTGGTGAGCGACGTCACAGCACACACTTGGTTGCCGCTGGAAATTTGGCTCTAGTATCCAATCTTCCTCCCTAACCAGGTTTGAAACATATTAAAGCCTGAGTCCAGCATCACCTAAGAAAACAGCCATAGCACTGAGTGGCATTAGATCTGTATGCACACATGTGTGTGCGTGGGGATGACTCCCAGGTACTCACTGGTCTCTTCATTTCTAGGCCCAAGCGGTCAACCAAGCATTCTAGTTCCGAGGAGACAACCCAGCAGTTTGCCAGAGTCGAGTAGGAAGCAATCCTGACTCAGAGAACAGCCGTTCAAGAGAGCAAAGATGCAGGCGAGACAGAAGGAGGGATTGAGAACAGCCATGCCCAAAGGCACTGAGAGTTTTCCATTTCTGACCTCTCGCCCTATTCTGTACTGGGGAAGGCTGGTAAGCAGGCAAGCTTAGCTCCCCATCCTCCTGCGGTCTGAGTGCTGTAAGAACTGCACCCTGCACTGGCAGTGTCTGTAAGGAGACAGCTAAATTGGATTATAGGGCTCCCCTCTGTCCCCCCCCCTACACCTGTCTCCCTGGGATCAGGTGCTATATGGCCAACGGTGGCCAGACAGCAGCAGGTGGTTAAGGATCCAAGACAGACCCCAGCCACGGGCAAACATTCTACAGAAGCTCACTATTCCCTAATGCAGAGGCACATTTCCCAGGTATGACCTGCCACACCAATGGGAGGAGGCACATCAGCGAAACAATTAGTAGCTAGGAAACATCATCCTGGCTCCTCTCAGCTTCCCTTGCACCCAAATGCATTAAAATTCTGTGGTTCCAGTCATCAAATGGCGGAAGCTTTTTGTAGAAATGTATGGAATTTTTTTCACTCTCTCATGACCAAAATGGGGACAACCAACAACAAAACTGCATGGCACTTGGTACTCAAATACCTCCGAGTACCCACAGAAGCGCCTCCGGTACCTGGGCTCACACAGGAAGGCTGTACTTTCACCATCGGCTCTCCACACCAGCCACTCTCTGAAGGACGGGTGGCAGAACATCCGCGTCTTGTCTCTCCTCTTGATGAGGAAGCAGGAGAGGGCCTCCATCCTTTGCTGAAAGTCCTCCCAGCCCTGCTCGCCTTGGATGTGGCCAGCATTGATAGCCTGAAAGATCTGCTCATCCGTCATGGGGTGGAGGGACGCGAGAGCCACGTTTAAAATGGGAAGGGCTCTGTCGAAGGCGGACTGGGTCATGAACTTCATGTTGCACTGCAGCAAATAGAGCTCGGACAGAGACACGGGCACCACCTTGTAGCTGGCGCTCTTTATGACCAGGTGTCCCCGTTGGAAGAGGTCCAGCGTGAGCTTGAGGTACAAGTAGGAACCCAGGCTCCGCAGCACCAGGTGGCTGCTGACTTTGCCGATGAGGGCGGCGTCGGCCTTGCCATTCAGGGAGATGTTGCTGAGGATGTCCTGGCTGCTGTGGACCCTGTGCTGGACATACGCGTGCAGGTCGCTGTGAATGTCTTTGTTGTCTGGAAAGTCGTCTAAGGAGAGCTTGACAAATGGCAGCGCGCTGATGATTTCCTGGGAGGAAACAAAGACCCACAGTGTCACTTCGCGGAGTCTCCCTTCTCCCTTTAAAGCGGGTTCGCTCATTCTCTTTCAAGGAGGATTTTCATGGATTACAGGGCCTCGTGGTTTTGTATTAAAACATGTAATAGGATAAGGTACAGATAAAAAGCTTATGTGAAAGAAATCCTGATGCGAGATAGGATTGGCAAAGGCTTTCCCAAAGCCTTCATCGAGGACTCTAAGCCTAACGAGCAGAGGGAGGGGCCAAGGAGACAGCAGCCATCAGGCTGCATCAACAGAGGAGCAGCAGCGGGGCAGGAAGACCCTGCAGGTGACCCAATTTAGGACTTTCCGTGAGCAGCCGGTTCTAAAACAAGGGTGAACACAAACCAACACGGCACATCTAAGGACACAGTCAGACATGAGATAAGAGGCACTTCCTCTGCATCGGATATCAGAGTTGTGTAACCCCACCAGGAAACAGGAGACTTCCCACCCTGCCTGCGTACAGTATAGCATGCTCTCATTCCTAAAGAATTTTAAGTAAATATTCTCTCAAAAATTATTTTACGGACATAAGTGTTTTGTCTGCATGTTTTTGCATGTGTATGCCTGGTACCTACAACAAGGGTATTGGATGCAACAAGAGCTATGATGGTTGTGAACCACCGTCTGGGTCCCGGGAGTCACACCTAGGTCTTCTGAAAAGAGTTGCCCATGCTCTTAATCACCAAGCCATCTCTCTAGCTCCGGAGTGCACTGTTTGATGAATCCTGACTGCATGGTGTCACTGATGTTCTTTCAAACATTAGCATAGCCCCAACCCCAAGAGCAGAGAGAAGAAACGTTTTAACTTCTCAGTTAATACTTCCGAAGCACGTCCCTTTTCCACACAGTAACTAGAGGAGGGAGGTAGTGCACAGTTATTTCCATTCTGCAGGGACCTTAACCAAGCCTCCACGTTCAGCTGGCAAAGGAACATAGGACCCAGCTCAAGTTTTAACCTAGCTGCCAAATGATGCCACTGAGGGAAACATGACTGAAAAGGTATGCTTCAAGGTACATACAATTGAGCATATCGTTTAAATTGTGCTTTACTTTCAGTTTTAATGAGGAAAAAAATTAGTATCATCACCCAGTTCAACAAAGTAAAACAAAACATACCCACAACAAGCTGCCACAAATCCCTGGAAACAGCTTTAAAGAAAGTCCAGCAGAACACTTGGCCAGAGACCTCAGCCTGTGCACACCCGGCTAGGGTAAGCCAGGCTCAGAGAGTGCCATTTCAGAAGGAACGGGACAACTCTTCGCTGATAGGATTCTGAGCCGGCCCCTTGATAACTCTGGTTCCCAAGGGACTCTCGGAAGGCCTGACACAGTTATCAGTTCAGCAGGCAAATGGGCTGTACTACTGGGCCGGGGCTAGTGTCGCTGTGCCCTCAGCAAAGAGAGGGTCGGGCCAGGACCAGTGTTGCTCGCCCTCGGGAAAGAGAGGCAGACATCAAACATCTTCCCTCACCTGAAAGTTTGCTCTCACGGTCACGATCAACTTCAGCCAGGTGGGGAATTTAGGAATAATTTTTGTAATAAATGAAGACAGCGTATCTC
Source organism: Dicrostonyx torquatus (assembly GCA_028555095.1). NCBI lineage: Eukaryota > Metazoa > Chordata > Mammalia > Rodentia > Cricetidae > Dicrostonyx > Dicrostonyx torquatus. The sequence continues at coordinate 2,160,600 of JAQHUG010000108.1, forward strand.
CGTAATCAGGCTTATGAAACTCAGCTTCGTTCAAGCCATCTATCAAAATGATGTACTCCTCTTCTGGAATTTTCTGCTCTAAAGATGAAATAATTTTTCCAAATTAAGAAATTATACATTTCTATAACATGGCACCACCCAGTGTATCTTAACACACAGCTTAGAGTGTTAGCAAACCTAAAAAGGCTTACATATGGCAGAAGACACGTTTTCAAAGAAGCATATTTCCTATTAAATTTATAATGAAAAACAGAGCACTGAGCCAAAAGAAAACCAATTCTTATAAAACAGTTTTCAGAAACATATTGCATTACAGACATTAGCAGAATCTTAATCGTATACATATAACAGTTAGCTCTATAGAAGCCACTATCACCTGAATAGCCTGCAGGCGAAAGAACTGACACACACAGAGCCTAAACCTGGAACAGACACCAGGCCCTCCCCGGAATTCCTCTGTGGACTGACTCCAGGAAAGGAGGACCAGCCTTCCCTACACTACCACCAAGGGCAGTCTGGCCCGAATCACCCCTTGGGAAGAGCTCTGTCTTTATGGATGCCCAGGGAGGGGTCCTTCACACAGCAGTGACAGCTCTCTGATTGGAACACAGAGCAGGCAGGACAGCCATTTCAGGCCCCCATTCTAGCATCTTCATGGGTAACTCAAAAAGGAGGGGACAGAGGACCAATAATGTCATTGGCACTCCTACTTGGAGACTATTCAGGGGCAAGTGGAAAAAAGAAAGAAAAAACAAAAAAACAAACCACTGGGCAGTGGTGGTACACGCCTTTAATCCCAGCACTTGGGAGGCAGAGGCAGGTAGATCTATGAGTTTGAGGCCAGCCTGATCAACAAAGCTAGTTCCAGGATAGCTAGGGCTGTTACACTGAGAAACCCTATCTTGAGAACCAAAAAAACCCCAAAAAAACACCAAATCAAATCAAAACAAAACAAAACAAACAAAAACAAGGAAACTCCTAGAAATGGCTTTAGATTTAGATTTCAGTTCATCTAAGCAGGGGCTGGGGGGTGGGGTAGGGAGAACATGCTAGATTCCCAGCAATCCACTGGTCACCCTGTTGCCCGGGAGTGTACACAGTCTTCACTGTGTATGTTACCTAGTCTTCAGTGTGAGCATCACCTACACAGATTGCGGTTTTGCGGGAATGCACAATGTGCCTTCACGCAATGTGGAGGACCGTGAGGGCGAAACAGTGAAGTAAGTTCAGGGAGCTCCTGCCTGGCCTTTCAGTTTAGAGACAAGAGACGACAAGGGAAGCCTGCAGTGCCCCGCAGCTGGAGAACTGGAGAAGCCTAGGTATCAAACCACTTGTAACCAGCATCAATCATCCCACATATTTATCTTCCCAGTTTCCTGCCTCTGAAAGCCCAAGCTGTTTCCTGTTTTGACGTCTGACTACTCCTGAAAGCGGCTGCTCTTTGTTGAAGAGCCTTCAGAAGGTGGCATGTTCAAACCCTGCTCTCGGTTACCATCCACATCCATGCACTGCCAGCATTAGTAAGTTCTCTTGGCTTTGCCCTGGTATCTGTCTACTCTGGGCTCATTTCAGAGACCAAGCATCAAACCTTTGTAGAGCAGAAAGTCTCCTCTTTCCTCCACTACACAGCTTCCTTAGAAGTGACGTGCCATTGGAAACCTCATCACGGAGGATGGATATGGTGGCACCAGATGCATACTGACTCCTCAATATCCTCTCCCTACCACCCCAGGACTAAGCTGAGCATCCTTCTAAGGGCCACTTGGGCACCAGCCTGTACTGGAAAGCAGCTCCGAAGCTTCTAGAAAGTACCGTGTCTTAGGCTTGTAAGCGGCTCCAGCACACCCCTCTTGAAAGCGGCCACGGGGTCCTGCACGCAGGAGCGGAGGCTCAGCATGCTCTGCAGCTGGGGCTCCTTGATCAGAAGGTCTCTGTAGGCAGCCAGCTGGTGGGACCGACAGAGCAAAGCGGCAATGCTGTGCACAAACTCGGGCACCAGGCAGGTGTAAGTGTTGTCGGCCTGGCAATAATGGTAGGCCACTACCTGTGGAGAAGCAGAGACACTGGCATCATCCCACCCTCTCCGCTGCTCCTCCCAGGAACTCAAACAAGAATGCAGCTGTGGCTTTTCCTAAGATCAGACACTGTGCGTCTGCTCCCCGAGGCAGAGTCCGCCCACTAGCTTAATATTTATTCCGTTCTTCACTGGTGTGACCTGCTAAGTTCTCAGCAGACCTCATGGCAGCCACAGATCCACCTTGATTAACACAAAAATCAGCACAACTGTACTCTGCCTTGAATAAGGATTAGTAAAAGTCATTTATAGAACCCAGTGCCTAGTCTGGCTTAGAGCGCTTCCAAGCAAGCCGTGTACCCAACACCGCCATCTGCATGGCGTTTCCGTTCTCAAGATCAGCAGCACTTCAAGGGGACCCTCTGCTCATCCAAAAACGCATAGGATCAAGTTGGCGGCTATGAACCCAAGCTGTAAAGTCATAGCTGCTTCTCTCTCCTGGCAGGGATGGCTCTCACCCCCCTCCCTACATTCTCACTTCTTCAAGGGATGCTATGGAGACATTCAAAAGGGACAGCCAAGAAATTACCAGCTATCTGCTTATCATGTGAAGAGCACAACGGGAGATAGGGAAGAGCTGCTCCAGTCTGCAAGGCTGAGGGGGTCCTCTTGTTAGGACAGACACGGAGCAGTAGGTTGACTGTGAGGTGCCTCCCCCACCTCCGCCCGAACAAAGGGTCTGTGCTGGAGCTCCTGGGAACAAGGGGTATGCTCTACAGAAATGAAAACCTAGCCACTTAGCCAGGGAGGATGAGAACAAGAGGGTGAGTGTGAGTGAGGAAGGTGGAAAAGACAGCATGCACGTGCAAAGTGCACTATGTTTTCTAGAGGGTTCCCAGTCTCCGCCCTCTTGCTTGGCCCTGCAGCTCCTGCAGGAAGGGGCCCCAGACCACTGGCTCCAGTGTATCATAGGGGCCACGGATGCAGGATAAACTGTATCAAGATGACAATACAATTCAAGATCTTGCAGACTCCCAGCAAGAGGCAAGAGTACATACAATACAGCTTCTCTTGGGACAATACAGAACAACCATGACTTGCAGTTTAGAAATGCCCACTGCCTTTCAACTCCAACCCAAACAGATTAGCACGAACCTACACGAGGATTCCACAAACCTGTACAAACCATTACAAGATGGCTAATACCATCACCTTACACAACGTTTGACAAAAATATCTTGGTGACCCAAAACAGGCTGTGACCCATGAAATCCATCTGGAACCATAGGTAGTTAAAATTAGAATAAAGTTAATTTAAACCACATACTATAGGACACAAGCTAAACAGAATTCAGTAACACCTTTGCCTCTGTGACCTGTGTGGTTATGTCTGTGCGTGCACGTTACACTATGTCTTTTACTGTGGGTCACAATTAGAATGCCTGGAAAACCAGCATAGTAAGGGTAGCTTTGAAACTGATGCCCTTAATCTCAGATCATCCCTTCAAGGCTAGAGGACTGCTCTGGATCAGCGGTCATTTGTGGGTTCACTGTGCCACAGGCTGCTGCCTCCTGTGTGGTGGGCAGGTGAGTGTGGGAGTGGGATAGGCTGAATGACATGCTTTCAGTCCATCTGTCCATCTGTACCACCTCACAGTGTGTTCTCTTGAGGTATCTACCACATCTGATGGCTTCCCGGCTTCATCACAACCCTCCACTGCTGTCCCTGAAGACAGATGCAGCTCATCAAGGCAAGAAACACAACTGCTTGCGTGCAGAAAAGGTGGCCCACGAGCCAGTGTTGGGCCCAGAGCAGAAGGGAGAATTCAGAGAGTCCTTGATGATCATGTGTTTAGAGAATCAGTCAAAGTTCCTTTACAACAGCCTCAGAATCCTCTGGCAGAAGGATGCAGAGACCCACAGCCCTGGGCAACAGGGTCCAGGCAGAAGCCGTCTGGGCCGAGTTAACAGCTACTGTCTCATCTCTCGCTCACACAGCAAATGAAGGGGTGTGTGCTTGTCAGGCTGGGTGTGGGGGGAGTACACGTGACTTCTGCTGCCTTGAGGAACTTTTTGAACTTGGTTCAGATGGATATAAATCCACTGTTGTTGTCTTTGGGGTTCATTTTCATCGAAACCTTTTATTTGGAGTACTCAGTCATACTTTAAAGTTACACTACACTCCAGCACCTGGCAGTTCTTTCTGCCTTAACAATTCCTTCTCAAACTCATTTCTCAAAGCAAACAGGCAACTCTATCTGGAAACCTCTGGGAGACAAGAGCAGGTTACCTTAGAAGCGAGGTATTTCACTGCGTCTTCTCTCGGTCTCTGGTTTTCAGCAGTGCCAGGCCCAGCCGGTGTTTTGGCCACACTGAGAGCACTTGTGGAAGAACTTGGTGAGAGTAATGGAGTGAAAGGAAGGTCCTGGGTGGGATCTGATGCTGCAGAGAGAGAGCCACCCGATTGTAACATCAGCGTGTGGTACAAGGAGCGTGGAATATACTCCTGATTTAATCCCACACAAATTTGAACAGTAATGAGCAAACGTGACTTGAAAGGAGAGGTCTTGAATGACCACACCAGCTCCCACTCTATCTCCTCCACTGGAGGGCTGAATTCCTATCGTATTTCTTTTGGTTAAACAAGCAAACAAACAAAACCAAAAAGAAAAAGCCTATAGGGAAGTGGTGGTGCATGCCTTTAATCCCAGTATCTGGAAAGGCAGACGAAGGCAAATCTCTAAGTTTGAGGCCAGCCTGGTCCACAGCGTGAGTTCCAGGATGGCTAGGAAACCCTGTCTTGAAAAACAAAACAAAAATCTCACATGACTCTCTTTTTCTTGTTCATGTTTCAAGACTTTGTTGATGTTAACAGGTTCACTGCACACGAAAGAGTTGGGGAAGCCAGGCATGGTGGTGTGTGTCTGTATCTCAGCACCAGGGGTAGAGGCTGAGGTAGGAGGACCTCAGGCTCAGGGGTAGCCTGGGATGCAAAGAGTCCATGAAGTAAGAAGTCAAGTATTAGCTGTTCTATTTCCCAGTTCAACTTGTCTTTTTATTTTTGGTAAAGCCAGCACAGAAGAAAAGGCTGTGATGAACAGGACACAAAAGAATTCTGTATAGGATAAAAGAGGTAAAATAAGTGTATGTGTAAACACACACCAAAAAAGAAAGAAAAACTGCATGAGATTCTATCCGCCTGTTCTTACAAGCACTTTGTTTTAAGACCAAAACTTCACCAGGTCACTCAATCAAAACCCCCTGTTGTGATGTATGCATGAAAACCCCCTTTGTGGAAAGAGAAGACTGGGGTTCAGGTTAGAAGGACACAAGAAGGTAGGCATCAGTCCAGACTGTGGCTAATAAACCCTATAACAAGGGGGGGACCCTCTCTCTCCCTCCCCACTCAAAAATTTTTTTAAAAAAAGCACCAAAAGAAAACAAGCAAAAAGCTAAAACAACCCCACCACCACCACCACACGACGATGGCTGGACATATTCAGACAGTTCACTTAACCTGCGAACTTAGACCTGACACAGTAGCTAGAACGACCTCTGGAAAACTGGTCATTCCTGCCCATTCAAACAGCAGTTCCCACCATCTTATATTAATCTTATACTAATATACTAAGCTAGGCAAGGAATAACCACAGGCATACTTTTGGGTGACGAACCGGGGCTGCTGGATGCAATCTGCCTCATGCGGCTTCCATGACAGCTGAGAGCCACCAACTTGGAAATGATGGCTGTCTTTCCAAAGCCCACATTCCCCACCACCACAGCTCCTCTGTTTTCTGCCAGATCTGTGTTCCTCAAACTTTCTTCTATCTGGTGAAAGAGCCAGTCCCTTCCCACAAACACAGAGTCGGTGGTGATGCTTGGCACTTCAAACAGTAGGGGCTTCAACAAGATGTCCTGGGGCTTGTAGGGAGCAAACCGGGCTTTAAAACAACAAACAAACATTTTTATGGAGAGCGCAGTATAATTTAATATACATAGAAATGATGTGTCTAACTTGGTTCTATAAACTTGTTTATAATACTCTGTTCATTATATCCTGTTTGTCCTCCAAAGTATTCTGTTAAAATGACTTCCTGGCCCTTTCACACTCGCAGGCTATTTTCAGGCATTCAGAGGAATCTAAGGAAAAGCTCCAATCATGCCTGGCTGGTTTGTCTGAAAGCACATGGAAGACTGGTTTCTTCCAGCCCTGCTCAGATAAAATGCAAACAGTTTCCCAGAATTGAGAGTACAGCCCTCATCTGGGGACAATGGTGCTTTCCCATATGACAGGGAGGGTCCCTGACCACACAGCTGGGCGTTACAGACAGCCATGGGGTATAGCCGATATGGTCTAAGGGTCTGAAGCAAAACTGAGGCTTGGGGAGTGGCAACTACCTTATCCCAGAATCATTTTTCCATACCAGAAGTAATTCAATCACATGCTTTAAAGAAGCCCCACGTTCTTAAAGCTGGCCCCCAGCAGACCTTCAAGATGCTATTTAAGAGTATAAACACATTTCACGTCACACACCCAACAGTCTGAATGCTGGCTATCAGACGCTCAGTGTTCAGTGGGCAAGTTCATCATGGTGACACGGGATGCAAGGATAAATACCTTTAACTTCCTGTGTCCTACCTCCAGCCGTATTGTGCCAGGGCAATCTAATGGATGTCCGGAGAGGAGCATTTCTCTGCCCATCTAAGTAACTCAGGTCTTCCAATTTGGTAGAACTTGTGGCTGCAATATGAAAGTAAAACGGAGTTTAAGGCCACACCTAGACTACTGAAAGCTACAAATTACCAAGCAATCCAGCTCCGACTTTGAACAAAATTTATCTCAGGATAATTATCTGCGTCAGCCTGTTTCCAACAGTACTGTTATCTTGAAAAACTGAAACGATTAAACACTACTCACTCTTAATGTTTTCATTGATCTGGTTGCCAGAATTCGCCATTATTCCTTGAAAGAAACCAACTCCCCTATAAAAATGTTTTAATGAAAAACAAACAAACAAACTTGACACCCAGTGTCACACAGCAGGCTTGAGAAGTTACTGCTAACACATGGCATGAACTATTTATTCTCTCCAGCTCTGGGAAGCTCTGGGATGTTTGGAACGTCAACCGTCCTAATAAGCAGATTCTGCGTGCACAAGTCCACAGCACGTGAACAGGAAATGCTAGCTCTTGGCAATAAAATTTCAGCACTTGGGAGACAGAGGCAGGTGGATCACTAAGAGTTCCAGGCCAGCCTGAACTAGTTTTAGGCTAGGCAAGGTGACATACTGAGACCTTGCCTTAAAAAAACAAAAAACAAAAACAAGCCAGGCATGGTAGCATGTGCTTTTAATCCCAGCACTCAGGAAGAAGAGGCAGGAGAATCGCTGCGAGTTCGAGGCCAGCCTGGTCTACAAAGCAAGTTCCAGGACAGGCTCCAAAGCTACACAGAGAAACTGTCACAAAAAAAAACCCAAAAAATAAACAAGTAAAACAAACAAACAAAAACCCAAAAACTAAAACAAAAAAGCCCCAAAACTCAAACTATGTATTGTGTATGTATGTACGTACATATGAATTAGATATTTTAATGTACTATCATGTTTATTTCTGACCAAGAGAGACTGTTAAGAAGCATTAAGGATCATTCACATGTATGCGTAAGTAGTAATTGTAGGAGGTTACATTCCAAGTGCTAAGTCTTTTGAAGTACTTAGCAGAACCAAGATGAAAGGTATACAAGTCACACTGGGCAATCAGTACCCTGAAAAATCCTGCTATCTCACAGGCTGTTACCAGCATCTAGCTACCCGGAGCACCATCTGTCCCGAGCCTCTCCCTACCCGGAGCACCATCTGTCCTGAGCCTCTCCCTACCCGGAGCACCATCTGTCCCGAGCCTTTCTCTACCTGGAGCACCATCTGTCCTGAGCCCTTCCCTACCCAGAGTACCACCTCTCCTGAGCCTTTCCCTACCCAGAGCACCACCTCTCCTGAGCCTTTCTCTACTCGGAGCACCACCTATCCTGAGTTTTTCCCTACCCGGAGCACCACCTCTCCTGAGCCTTTCTCTANGAGCACCACCTCTCCTGAGCCTTTCTCTACTCGGAGCACCACCTATCCTGAGTTTTTCCCTACCCGGAGCACCACCTCTCCTGAGCCTTTCTCTACTCGGAGCACCACCTATCCCGAGCCTTTCTCTACTCGGAGCACCACCTATCCTGAGTTTTTCCCTACCCGGAGCACCACCTATCCCGAGCCTTTCCCTACCCGGAGCACCACCTATCCTGAGCCTTTCCCTACCCGGAGCACCACCTATCCTGAGCCTTTCCCTACCCGGAGCACCACCTATCCCGAGCCTTTCCCTACCCGGAGCACCATCTATCCCGAGCCTTCCATAATTCCCTTCACCTTCCCGGTTTTTGTTTGTTTTTGTTTTAACTTTTGTTCTTTGGTAGTCTGTATCACTCTTTATCCTTTCATTCAACAAGCACCAAGGGTGGACAGCCTGACTCAGAGATGCCAGTCCCCTTTGGCATACCCTCCAAGAACAGCCAACCAGGTGTTCTACCCACTGTCCTTCCCAAGCGCAAACCCGTTTCTACATCTTACTGGCCACTGCCTAATCACACACTGTGCACATTCAAAGAGACAGTCTGCTCATGGTCAGAAACTATGTGCATCTTCCACAATTGAAAGATTCAGCTAAATCTGTATTGCAGTGATTACCTGCAACCCTAACTAACCCTTAGGTGATAGAGACTGGAGGGACAGGAGTTCGAGCAAGGATCAGGTACACAGACAATTTGAGGTTAGCCTGGGCTACAAGAGCCCTGTCTTAAGAAAATAAACAAGAGAAGAAAAGGAGTAATTTCCTTAGGCAGGATTCTGCAGGATTCTCAGCGACCTTCAGCAGGTTCATCCACTATCGGCCTCAGGTTTCTTCTCTAGGATCTTACAGAGAGGGAAACCTCGTACTGTGGCTACAAGACCACCCCTACCCTTCAGGCTCCCTACAGAAACCCAACTGGAAACCTAATCCTTGGTTCATGCCTGAGGCCCAGGATTCTGGCTCCTTGGCTCAACATGCCTCATGGTGAATGCAACCACTGTGGCTCAAGCAGAAGGCCACATCCCCGTCATAGCCCATAACTCACTTCCGAGCCAGGGCTTCGGTCCTCACAAATACAAAGACACATTGAGTTTCTTAAGGCTTCTGTTTCCTCTTCCCTGATCCCTTAGAGTATGACATTCACTATGTAAAGACTAAAAAAAAAAAAAAAAAAAAAAAAATGACTATAAGACATTCACATCAGAGAACTGGGGGTGGTGGGTGTGGGAAGAAAGCAATGTGTGATGTGGATACAGGATGGGGGGGGCTTCAGGTGTCTGTTTTCAGCTTTCCAGCCACCAGCGTCTGTCAGCTCCACGGTCTACGGCAGAGCAGTCTGAGCAATGCCACTGCGCATGGCTGATTCTCCACTTCAACCATAGCTAAGAGCCAGCAAGGGGCACGTGCAAGAATTCCAGCACTTGTGGTCCCTTGCAGCTGAGGCAAGGGACCATAAAATACTGGGACTGGGGCCACAAGGTGAGAGTGTTTCAAACGATAAACAAACACTCACGGTCAAGCTGAGCTAAAAGCTTAGGCACAGCAGTAAGCACCAGCTGCAAAGATCTTTACTTCTTGAAGCTACCAGGACACCTGAGATCAGGGACAGCGAGGCCTCAGCAGCTCAGCTATGAGCTCAGACACTCCCCTCCAAGTGATGATGCCATTCTGTCCTCGTCCACAGATTCCCAGATAATAGCAACTAGAGCCAGGCCCACAATAGTCTACAGAAGGAACATCTAAAATGCTAACACTATTCTGGGCCAAGGAAAAGAGGTCAAACAATCTCATGCTGCAGAAAGTCCACTGCTAACATCTCTGGATTAAATTGTGCACTTGGTGTCTGGGAACCACACAGACTGTGTGGGGAGCTCATAGGGAACGGCTATGGGAGTTTTCTCCTAAGCTAAGCCAACAGTAACGCGTGCTGATGCCCTAAGTTGTAGACTAACCTAGCCAAGGCAAGAGCCAGTAAGTCCCGGGCCATCACCAGTGAGTAGTTCAAGAAAACCAGAACTCACTTGATTAATTGTGGTCGCTGGCTTTCTGGAAACATAGTGGTCTATGATCCACTTGGAAAGTGTCTCATCAGTTTAGATAAGTAGTCAAAAACAGAAAATCCCACAGGCTAGAGAGATGGCTCAGCAGTAAAGAGCACTGGCTATTCTTTCAAAGATCCAGGTTCGATTCCCAGCACCTACATGTCAGCTCACAATGGTTTATAACTCCTGTTCCAGGGGATCCCAAAGCCCTTTTATGGCCTCCATGGACACTAGGCACACACATGGTGCATATACCAACGTGCAGGTAAAAAAATACCTTTTAAAAAACAGTAAAACCAATTTTGGCCAACTTCTAGACTAGCCAAGATTCAATTTTAAAGTCTTTGAGCCCTGCTTTAATGAAGGAAAAAAGGTACATGTCATTCCTTTTGACGTGATATGTAACACTTCAAATTAATCCAGCTCTAAAAACACCTATGCAATCTTTAATCCTACCCAACTTATTTTTAAGACTTCGATTTAAAGACCTTTTTTTTGTTAAAGCACTCCTTGTTTTCTACACTCTCTTCAGGAGGCTGAATTACAGGAATGACCAGTGAGTGAGTGATCTTAGGGACTCCCCTCAGGTCTAGGTCCCATGTGGTCAGCTGTCAACAGACGCCTGGCATCAGCTGCCTCTCTTTAACCACAGGCCGACTTTCCTACCAAGCGGCACTTTGTGTTTACGTAGATGACAACACGCAAACACTTTCACAAGATTTTACCTCCTGGCCACCCCACTTGGTTTCAATCCTAACCTCCCTCTTTGCAGCCTGCCTTGAATCTACTAGATAACCAAAGCTGAACACAGTCCATACAACTTTTCTACACGCTGCTATCCCTTGGCTGAGGTTCGGTTCTGGTGGCAGGAAGGTGGCCATGAAGAAGCTACTAGACTCCTCACTAGTTAACAGAAGCACAAGGAAGGCCAGCTGCCTGCACCTCTTCTGATTGCATTTGGTTTGCAGCACAATTCAGGAGGAAAATGAGCAAACCCACTAGGCACGAGTCACTTGAACCCAGAGGTGAAAGCTGAGGGCTCCTAAGGAGGTCTAGCTCCAGGGCATGCAAAGGAGATACCAGGCGAGCACAGCAGACACCAGACAGCTTTGCTCTGTAATCCAGACAGTCTGGAAAAATTCAGCTCACACCCACTGCCACTTCACACGGCCAGAGACACCCAAAGAGCTTCTGGCAAGACAGACCACCCCCAGCTGAGGATTGTTAACATCACTAAAACTACTCTATTAATGAGTTTCCTAATTTTAAAAAGGATGGGTTACTCTGAATATAAGTGTGTTATTCTGTTGAGGAAACTAAAGCCGTCAAATTCTTGGGCGACTACAAGTGACCCATTCATCATAACTAGGTAACTACAGCCTAAAGCATCTTGAGTAGCATATATTATATTCCAGGGGTGGGCCAGTGGTGATGCGGGGGAAGGCAGGGAAGCCTTTGGAAGAACCATCAATCAATACACATAATGCTCTCTAGTACCTCTCCCTGGCAGACGGGCCAAATCCCTCTTTTGGAACAAGGCCACTTTGCTTCCTTTGAAAGTGAATTAGAGTTGTACCTCACAACTTTTCCATTAAGGCTATTTATTTACCAGCTGCTTCAGAGTTCCATCATTTAAAAAAAAAAAAAAAAAAACCAACCAACCATCCAACAGCAGCCAGAATGGCCTAGCACACACTGAAGGAACAGCATAAATTACAGAAGATCCTTTGATGTACAGAGCCGGTGACGGGGACACTTTCAAGCACTAGGTTGGTAACAAAGAATTACCTGGAGGAGTCGTCACCTCTTCTGAATGCAGCCCAAGAGCACAGATGAGCAAAGACCTTCAGAGAGCACAGAGTGGCACTCCTCCCCCCACCCTCCATATTCCTTATTCAAAGATGGACCACTGACCCGCCCAACTGTCAGCGCGGGCCGCCATGTGTGTACAGGGCTCTGACTCGAGCTGCAGGCATATGCTTTCGGTCGTGAGCTCCGTTATGGCTGAATTTACAGAAGCATTTGCCCTCCCAGCAACAATGGGCTTCAGCCATACAAACCAACGTTTTAAAGTTGAATTAGCAATCTTTTGAGCTGGTATCAGCTTTGCTCTAAATAAAAGAAACCCTGAGGGCAGAGCTTTGGAACTTTTTCACCTCACCTATCAGGAGCCAACATTACAAATCACATATTTAGAGATTCAGAGGAAAGGGATCACTAAAAGACCTTGTGTGTTTGCAATAGGTAAACTGAGGCCTATGGAAAAGATCATATGACTAGCTTGTGTCTGGACAAATTTGGGGAATAAATAAATGGAAACCAGTACCCTGACGATTGGGGAGAGGCGTGGCCTTACCTGCAACTGAGTTGGGCCGTGGCATTATTAGCGAGCTGGAGCTCTGGGAGTAAGGGATTGGACCATCTCCAGCTGAGGGCTCCGCCTTGGGCAGCTCGCTCTCCGCTGACCCAGTGGTCTCTTCTTCTGCCACCGGGGAGCAGTTGTCTGCCCTCCGATCATGAAGTAGTCCCTTCTGAACCCCTAACCTCAGGCTCCCATCTTTATTCCACTCCAAACTGGAGCCACTCCGGTCATCGTTTTCCGACGAACTTGTAATTGTGGCTGAAATGAGAAATCAAAATAACTCTTAAGGAGGCTGGGCACAGCTGGGACTGCCGAGAGTTAAGACATACACATACCCCCTCCCCAGGGCAATGGAAAGTTTTCTGGTCGACACAGATTTTTATCAAAGTATGCTTCATACAATGTATTTTGGTAAATTAAAAGAATGTGGCTTATCAGGGGAAATAAACTGCTAAACCACTCTACAGGGAAGAGGAAAAACTGATAGGAAGATAATGGAAAAGCTGCCTTAATGTATCTGAGACTTAACAGTGACTCTGTATAATCTAGAGATAATGAATCATCCCTGTAACCAAGATGAACTGCGCATATCTCATTAAATTCCTCTGAATCTTTAAATACTCCATCCAAACAAACACTTGCTGGGGGAGAGACAACTGCAGCACCACAGCTACTGTAGAAAAGATGCAGGCTAGAGAAACAAAGATGCGATTTACAGCGAAGAGAATCCCATCCTTAAAACTAAGAATCTAACATGCAAAGTCTTAGAGAGATCAACTTGCCTTATTCCTTTTACAACACAGGATGGAAAACTCTGTGTGACCAGTACAGGGAAAGGACCAGTATGGGAAGGTCTGATCTGGTTTTAGAATTAAAATTTAACTTCTACAATAGCAAACTAGCACGTGGGTGGAGTGGGGAGGGGCGGGGCGGAAGAGGGGGAAAAAAAAACAACGCAGAGGAAAAAAAAAAGTGCAGAGGAATATGGGAAAGGGAGGCTCAGTACTCACCCTAGATAGCTGCTACAGGCAGACGCTCCTAATTTTCAGACTGCCTGAGCAGTACACAATCCCTGAAACCACAGGTCACCCGGCCACTCGTGCTGCCTCAACTGTTGACCTAATGCTGGCTTATGCTCTTGGGGACAGGAGCCATGCCCACTAATGCACTACTCAGATCCCAGCAGCCCAGGTCTCTGAGTGGGATCCTGGCAAATGGGAGCGAGCTGGTCAGAGCGCACTCAGCTGCAGCAGCCTGGAGGGAGCAGCTTCAGCCACACTGCAAAGAACACACTGTAGCAGCAACTGGTAAATGCGTCCAGACAGAGTTACTTCTCTAGGACCAAAAGGACTGAATGGTTTAGCTTCTGAATGCTCTGGAAGGCTTAGAAGACTGCTGGGGCCGCAGGATACCTTGCCACAATCCTACAACTGCCTTTGCTGCTGCAGCTGGATAATACTGCTCTCCGGTGTCTTCCCACTTAGAAGCCCTTTCCTACAGGTAGGAACCTTTGTAGGGTACCTACGTCAGGTTGCCCTTCTCTATTTCTGGGCAGTGTAGCAACTTGGGCATGATAAGTGCTCAATAAATGAGAGAGAGCGCACGCCAATCATATGTCAGCTCTACTTGCGGTCAGATACTGTACCCCACTGACCTCACTGTTCCCCACTCAGGACCACGGCCTCGCACCTAACCAAAGCGAAAACTAGTGTGATGTGGGGTTGTTCTTCTGGGAAACCAAGATTATTATTCCAATATTCCTGCATGGTCCAGCAATAACAAGCCACGCCTCCATCTCTCTACTTCACTGTGTTCTGAAGTAGACAGTTTACAGGTGTGCACAACAAGCTTGGTGGTCTTCCCGTTGGAAACGCTGCTGCAGGACTGGCAGCAGCAGCTGGCATGCGCTGGAGGTCTGCTATACGCCAGGGGCGACTAATGCCTTACAGGAACGGTTTAACTTATTAAGGAGTCTATTGTTTATTTATGGGAATTCATTATTAAATAGTAACTCTGCTAATAGCATAAAAATACAGCCAGTCTCATAAAACAAATTGTTTTAAGCCCAGTACTTGGAATTCTGAGTGCTTTTTCTGAGACGTCTTGCAGTAAGTTCTCAAGGCTGTCCCAACATCTACGTCCAGAGTGAGGATGGAGTGACGTGTTAGATTTTCCTGTCTTGGCTATTTTATTGGTGGCACCTGTTCTTCAAAAGCAAAGTATCTCAGGTCAACGGATGCTTTTCTGCACTTGCTCTCCCTCAGCACCTCACTGGTTTTGGGGCTCTTGCGACAAATACCTCATTCCTAACTAAGGCCAGCCCACTTCCTGCTACAAGCCATGGTACAGCACAGCAGACTTGCAGCCCCTAGGTCCCAGGAAGCAGCTGGGAACATCTGGAAGAGCCTAGCTAAGTCTAGGGGGCGGGACAGGCTGAAGGCTTACTTCTCACAGGGAGGGTCAGTGTATCCTTGATGCGAGGTGGAAATGCTCAAGTACTAGCAGTGAGAGAAAGAAAGTGGATGAGAGAAGGTGGCCCCGAGCCACGGGAGCACTGGCTGGAAAAAGAATTCTCCGATGGATTAGCCATTTCTGTTGCTTTTTATTTGGTGGTACTGGGTATCACATCTAGGGCTTTGCACATCTTAAGGAAGTGCTCCTCTGCTGAGCTACAACCCTAACCCTGAACTAGTCGCTTCAAATGGAGGCTAGGAAAGGTCTGTATTTATTAGCAGGGATCTCTGATGAGCAGAGGGCAGCAGCGCCCCCACTGCTACTAGGAAGCTTATGACTGAGATCCACTGGCCACTGAGAGTGGAGGCCAAAGGCTGTTGATGCCCAGTGGGATTGCCCTCTGCACAAAGCCCAGGCAGCAGGCCCGGGGCTCAGCTCAGCTACAGCTAAGCGCCTCAAGCAAACCGGTGGGACAAAGAAAGGCCATTGACTTCATTTCTTCTGCACACAAGAAGTTCACCTCAAAGGACAGCTCCAAGTCTCCTAGAGAGAGGAAGCTGACCCTCATAATAAATAACATGGTACGGCAAAAGAGTCCAGGCTGACAGCAACACAAATTCCTACTTAGGTTATTAGCACAGCCACTTTGGAGTACGTGTGTGTATACACAGCCAGGTATACACACACACACACACACACACACACACACCACCACCACCACCACCACCACCACCACCAACAACAACAACAACAACAACAACAACAAAAACTAGGGCAACATTTTAAAGATGAAGATTTTTGTAGAGTCTCTACAGGAGGGGCTGGGAGACGACTCAGGAGCTAAGAGCATTTGCTGCTCTTCTAGACCTGAGCTTCACTGCCGGCACCAACGTCAGACAGCTCACAACTGCCCGTAATCCCACTTCCAAAGGATCTGATGCTTTCTGGTCTCTGTGGACACTGGCACATATGTGACACATGCACATAGAGAAACACAGATACATATAAATTTAAAATAAAAATAATTTTTTAGAAGGGCAGTGATGGCGCACACACCTTTAATCCAGACACTTGGGAGGGAGAGGCAGGTAGATCTCTGAGTTCAAGGCCATCTGGGTCTACAGAGCAAGTTACAGGACAGTCAGGGCTACACAGAGAAACCCTGTCTCACAAAACAAAACAAACCCCCCAAACCCAATAACAATAATATAAAAATAAAAATTTAAAAACATTTCTAAATGCTATCTGACATCTCCCAAAGAATACACACTCTCAAATCCTCTAAGGACTCAGTCCTGCAGCCGGTAGAGACACCAGTCTTGGCTGACGAAAGCTTGTCAGCCATCTTGTCTGAACCGCTCTTCCACCACCTAGGATCCTGTGCATGAAGCATACAGTTCTGTCAATATGCCATCAAGCTTGACGGCAGGTTAGGCTGTGCCACACAACGTGGGCTCAATGGGACCTGGTGCTCTTTGCTACAGATTCAACGAACACTGTTCTCTCAACTCATACTTTGAAAACTCCTGCACCGCCCCCCTTGCAATGATAGTGTTTATCTTCCTCTGTAGTAATTGCATATTTAACCATCTGCTCATTCACACATTCTTCCAAAATACCATCCTGAGCTATGAAGGCATACACACAAAGAGGGTCCTCGTGACAAGTGGTGGCCAGGCTAGGGGCTCATCCTACTCCACAGAGGTGGAGACAGACTCGGAATAGGGCCAGTGGCACATCCAACACAAGCTCCTTGCTCTGCACGGTCAGGGCATCTGCAAGGCCTCCTTGGCTCGCCCAGCTCAGTACCTAGGAGGGAGCGGCATAAGTGGCTGTGGCTACAGGAGGGTCTGCTGTCATGAGGTCACCTTGTTAAAAATTGTCATCTACCTGGTCACTGAATAACTTGCTAAGTAAGGCAGGCAGTAGCTGCTACCTCCTCAGCTTTCCCTCAACCACCGCCGCCTTATTTCAGCTTCTGTGCTAGAGGTTCACTTAAAATTGAACCAGAAAAACCAGTGTAGGTCCAGAGCCAAGTAGTTCACTAGGACCTAAATCACACTGTGGATTTGAAACAGCATTAAGAAAGTGACATAGAATCGGGTGGTGGTGGCAGTACACCTTTAATTCCAGCACCCTGAGGGCAGCGGCAGGTGGATCTTAGTGAGTTCAAGGTCAACTTGGTCTACAGAGCTACTTTCAGGACAGCCAAAGCTACACTAAGAAACCCTGTCTCAAAAAACAAAAAGGGAGAGCTAAGGAGATTACACGGTGAACCCACGTTTAGCCTGACGGCCAGGCCTGGCTGCACACAGCAGCAGGATCCATCTTGAGCTGCAGAGGGAAGACAGGTGCAGAGGAAGTGCACACGCAGCATGTGGACACAACACCTAGAAGAGTTACCTTACATACAAATGCTCTGGGGCCAGCCTGGGCTCTCCCCCTTTAGAGAAATGGCACTGGAACACATGTCCATCTTACAGATATAACTTCATGAGATTGTTTTTCTCTTTTCCCACTGGCTACCGGGGAACTCGACACCATTCTGTGACCACTACTGAGAAATCAAGTACACCTGTATAACCTGACTTCTAACTTCACCCTTTCTCTGCTCTCCTCTCCTCTGTCTGACTGACATGTACCCCACAGAGAACTCCTAGCTCACCACATGCTAGTGAGTGGGCACTACTCACTCCTCAGGGGCAATCAAGTAACGAAATCCTGAAGAAATACCTATTCACTCTAGTGGCTGACGCAGCCAGCACAAGTGCCCATGGTGTGCCAGGCTCTATTCTAAGCCCTGTCCTCTCTTCTCTTCCCGTAACATCCTCAGACAGGAAAGCCCCACAACTCCTGAAGTGTCGCTGTGCCTCAGAATGCTGCTCTGGCCATTGCCACACTAGTTCAAGAAAATCTGGGACATATACGCCTGAATCTATTGATAAGTTATCTACATGCACTGCAATAGTTATTTACTACAAAACACATACCAAAAGTATACATTTTTAAATGAGAGGAAAACAGAAATTAGAATTTTCTTCAAGTACTCCATAGGTTGTCAGTCACTGTTCACATTCAAAGTAAGAACTCCAAGAGAACCCCACCCTCCTCTGGGTTTGGAGACATTTAAATAGGCGACCATAGCTCAAGTGCCTCTAGATTATTAGTACAATAGTTCTTTCCCCTTCCTGTACAACCCCCAA
Source organism: Dicrostonyx torquatus (assembly GCA_028555095.1). Classification (NCBI taxonomy): domain Eukaryota; kingdom Metazoa; phylum Chordata; class Mammalia; order Rodentia; family Cricetidae; genus Dicrostonyx; species Dicrostonyx torquatus. The sequence continues at coordinate 2,178,786 of JAQHUG010000108.1, forward strand.
AATAATAATAAATGAAGCAGCCCTGAAACATCAGTTAACTTCCAGAATCAGTTGACTAGGGGACAGAAAGCACTTAAAAGTTAAATATGAGAGCAAAGAATTAAAAAACAAAGAGGAAAGTAATATGATGGCTACTTATGAAGGTGAGAGAAGAGAAGGACCTGCAGCCACTGTAGAGTGTTGTCTGTGACATGACCAAATGAAGGGCTCTGACCACTTCAGAAGTTATATTTCAATGCAGCAAACGAACTCTGAGGACGTGGGGAAAAGAATCAGCCCCAAGTCAAGGCAGCATTGCAGTGGCTCTCTAAGTCCTTAGCTGGACAAAGGGTCTCATCCTCTCCACGGGACCCACGCCTCACACTAGCAGATGCTCAGGATACCTGGGCATACGTTAGAGTCCCGGACCAATCCTTCACGGCTTGCACATCTTTCCGTTCTCCCACCCAGGCCCACCACCCTGCAAACTAACGAACGCCACACACAACAGTCCTTGGCTCACCTGCTCCCCGCTCCTAATATCTATTAGCTCAGCAAGGAGAAGGTTCCCTGGGAAGAATGCACTACCTCTCCTGCCAGAGGGAATGCCCGGATGGAGCCCTGGGAACCTTCAGCTCCAGGGACTGCCTGGCTTCTCCTCCTGCACAGCCCCAGAATGGCAGATTGGCACTTCCGGCTAGTCCTGCCCCTTTGGGTGTTGTTCTGGGAACCCTGTGCACTGGATTGTGACAGCCAGATCTCTGTACCGAATCTCCAGCGCTCACAAGCATTGCGCAAGGTGAGCTTTGCCACAACACGCAGCAAGGCCAGGGATCCAGCTGCTGTTCCCAGGCACATTCACCAGGCCCTTCAATTGTGGAAATACCTGAAGGAACGGCTGTGGGCAGGGCAGTGTGGGAGGGGAAGACTGGACCCGCCTCTCTCAAGAAGAACCCTGCCACAACTGGATCTAGCACGGCAATGAAAGTCTCCAGAGAAAATCTGGAGATCTGACTGTGACTTTTCCTAACAAGTTACACGGTGCTTCGGTGAAGCGGTGCAAATCTGCACGTGGACGGCATCCACACTGGAGCCTTGGGCCCACCCAAATGATGCCCCAGAGCTCTGGACTCCTTGCAAAAGGCCTCACAGCCCACAGTGGCTGTAGAGTCATTATGCACCTAGAGCCAGTATCTTCCATTAGAGGCACCCACACTCCTCTCAGCCACTGGCTGGACTGATAATTTCAGAGGACTACAGGGAGGCAGTTTTGAAAAGATACTATGTCTCATTTTTTCTTTTTTGTCTCAGCACTGAACAAATGTGTTCCTGGAACACAGCAGGTGTCCATACATGCTTGGCAGTACAAACAGAACAGCACGAAGAAGCCAAACATACAGAGTCAGGGGAGATGCTGTGACTTGAACCACCAGGGAGTTCTTTCCCACATCTACTATGTTACTAAATCATAAATGTTAAGAGAAACTTTCCTTCTTTACCCAAGATTTAAAAAGGCTTCTATAATTAACGATGATTTTTAAGTTGCAGGCAATGTAGTAAAATGAATTTTAACCCAGATTTCAAACATCCTAAGTAGTTATTACCAAATCAGATTCAAAGCATTCTATTATGGGGGGCGGGGGGGATACAGGTGGCAACAGGGCAACATTAGTATAAAAATCAAAAGGGTGGGATTTACGGGTTTAAAATGAAAGCACTATTAGATAGCCCTCCAACACCTCCGCATCTGATCACTTCCCTGGAGACATAAAGTCACAGAAGTGAACAGACAGGGCTACCTCGAGAATCTCTTTCATTTCACAAGCCTGGAAGGAGGCAGAGAGAGTCACTGGAAGATAAAAGTCAGTCCATGACGACGTTTTATGTTCTAAGCAAGTGTGCAGGAAAGCAAGGCTGGTGCATCCCACCAGGTGGCAGCAGGGTATGGCCCAAGGGCCCCACCGCTTAACAAGAGCCACTCTTGCAAGAGAAATGGTTCCACGATGATGTTCCCCTCAAAGCTTCTACTTGCTCCCTACTTCTAAATGAGCAGGGAAATAAAGATCAGGACTCCAGGAGAGCAGAGGGAGGGAAGCAGCCAGAGAGCTGAAACCAGCATTCACTACCCACATCCACATGGCCTGGAACGCAGACCCTCCTGGTCCAGTATGGGAAGGGGGCTGGAGGGAGCAGGGGTGACACACTTGATCTGGGAGAGTAAGGGAACAGAGCCACTGTGAAGAGCCCTCCAGCCTTCCTGGAGCTTTCCCAACACTAACTTTCAGGAGGTGCAGGATGCTGCAAAATACATAAGCAAGTAAAAGACCTGGGCAGGCCAAAGTAGAGAGTGAAGAGGTTAAGTGCAAGGGGGAACTTCAAACAGACCCCATTCTCAGCTGGGATGTCTCTAATTGCTACCTTGAAATCCTTCTTCTTCATATCTCTTCTATTAATAGAGAGCAAGAATTTTTAAAATTTAAGTGCTTCTTTTTTCTTTTTTAAATCTTGGAGCAAGTAGGACAGCTTACTTGCTACACAAACCTGGCAACCTGAGTTCAATCTCCAGATTCCCCATAAAGACAGAAGGAGAAAAATGACTCCATCAGACTGTCTTCTGACAGTCATACACACACATGCACACGCACAAATGCACATATTTATATAAATGAAATCTCAGTAGAAGAGTCGAGGTTAGTCTGTATGTCTCCTCAATGAGTCTAACCTCTGTCTTCCTAAGTGGAAAAGCTCTATTTTCTTGAAATAAATATACAAACTAAAATACTTATCATCATCTGGACGTACCAATTAAACATATTCAATTCAGGACGTGCCTTAAAACCTAGCATTTCTAGGAATTTTCGAAGGCCAGGTTATCAGCCTTCACATCTACTCCAATGATTACACATGGGCCTTTCCCCCCACCCCCCGAGCTGGGATCAGTACAGACTACAATTCCATTTTATCAGCTGGAAGCAACTTCAAGGAATGTCACTAGGAGCACCTTCACAGACTGCTTCTTTATAAGTGCTCTTCCTTCCGAAGCAAGCGACTACAAGTTGTCGTACTGGGACTAGGTAGGTACAGCTGGGGTTCATGTCCGGCAGGTTTTCACAATGCAAATTTGGAAACCAGACACTAACATTCTGGTAATGCCAACGGTTCCAGCGGAAGCAAGAAGTAAAGAGCTTTACTTAAAAGAAAAAAAACAAAACAAATACACTCATAGAAAAATGCAGCTAATCCCATCTGCTTAGCCAGTATTTCTACATGGCAGGATGACTAATGTTGGGAGACTTTGAGCCTCTGAAATAGGAGAAAGTGGGGCTCCTTCCCGATAACACGACGGAGTTGAAAAGGGGCAGGAGAGTCCATTAAGCCTTGGTCTCCCGAGTAGGACTGGAAGGGGGCCTAGTAAGTTCTAATGGTCACTGGCCCCTTGCTGTGGAAACCCAATGCAAATGGGGTACCTGTGGTAGCCCCGAGGAAGCTGCCCGGGCATGTGGCAGTATGGGCTTCCTCTCCCTGCATCTGCTGGGTGGAGTGATTTAGGGTAAACACAGTCAGCCTGCTGGAAAGCAGCCCAACAGTAAGAGGCTGAGGAACGCTCAAGGACAGGTTGGCACTCTTTGAAATGCGCCCCTATGCTCAGAACGCTGCCTTGAGCCTGCTGTTGCCCCAAGCATGCAATACCCAGGCAACCTGTGCCTCACACGGCCCACCCTATCGCATGGCCCTTGCCATCCAACGCTAGCTGCCTCGGTTCATACCCTACTTAAAACAGAAAGGAAGGAAGGCTGGTTCCTCTTTTCCCCAGGACTCACGTAATATGGAACATGGATTCTCACCAACTCATTTAACAAAGCTGCTGCCAGGCCTTTCGAGGTGGGAAACCGGGCTGTTTTACCTTCATTTCTGCCCACTAAGATTAGGGTATTCTCGAGTATTTTACTCCCTTAAACATCAATGAAGCCCAAAACCTATGATCACAAGGTACCATTCATAAAGTCGGCAAGTTCTTCAGATGGCAAAAAGTACACTCCACCCCAGCAACTGGAGACCACAAGTACACCACCAAGACCTGTTAGCTCAGAGGCCTTGGCATCTGTACCCTGCACCGATCGCAGAGGAAGCTCCTCCCCTAGGGCCCCATCACTCCTGCCTCTTCAAACACCTGCAGCTCAAGTCAGCCCAGGGAGGAAATTCTTGTTTCTTTTCCTTCTCCTCCCTAGCACACCTTGGCGACAGACTTTAGTTCTACAGGACACAGGCGGGAGGGAACAGAGGCATGTTGTCACCAGCACAGTGCGTTCCTTATCTACCTAAGCCTTGAACTGTGAAGCGCAGGCCTGGCCCCAGGGTCTCCCATCTCCCATGAAAGACTGCTCACCCTGTCTCCCACTGTCCCTACTTTTCAGTCAGTATTTTTCAGCTCTTGGCCCACTTCAATGTTTAGTCCAGTTAAGGGAACATGTTGGCTTGAGCCAAGAAGCAAAAGGCAGTGTCGATGACATAAAAAGTCCGACTTTCTTTTTTTCAGTCAGAGCAGAGCTTAAGACATTGTGATACAAAAAGTTTTAACGAATCAGCTTGAAAGAAGAATCCTGAATGGTTCTTTATAAACCAAGTAGATGTTCCCTGCTTGTGTGCGGCTGGGTAGTAGCAGCAATTCTTTCCTTAATTTATTATTCCCAGCACTTGGCTAGGAACCCAGAATGGAGTTGAAAAAACAAGACCCCATCCATATGGAGTCATAATTAAATAACAAGTACACTGAAGGAAATCACTGTGGTGCTGTCAGAGAATATAATTTGGAGTCTGATTGAGGAAGACGGTATTAAATCAAGTGTTAGTTAAGGGCCTCCTGGTAGCTTAACCTTTCACTGGCAATACAAACGGCGAAGCCAGTGCCTTTGTTTTTTGTAGAAATGTTTGCAGGGACTGGGGATGCAGCTTGGTTCTATTTCACTTGGTTCACAGATACAAAGCCTTGGTTTGGTCCCTAAAATGGTAAAACAAATTCAAAATTTCAGCACTGTACTTGAGAGAGAATGAATGATGGGTGGGTGGTTCTGTAACTGAAAATGCTTATAAATGTTTGACCTCCCCCATGGCATATTTAAAACCAAGAGGCATGTGATGCCAATGCTAGAACTAATAGTAAAAGTAAGCCTGCTCGAAAAAAGGTACCATAACCTTGAAGGAAGATTAAATTCTCAGAAGGACATGACATTTCACGAGCTAAGAAAGTCACGTGGCTACCACCGAATTCACAACAAAGGTCTACCTACGGCGGAGAACACAGAACCAGAGCACAAGAAAAGCTGGAAGAGTTTGCTGAAGGGGATTCATAAGCAGCAGGAGTAGAGAATACCAGCTAGCCATGCCAACGAGCGGAAAGCCTTGAAGTTACACGAAAAGGATTTGTGGCAAATCCTCCATTCATACGAAATGTCCTTAGGACACAAAGTTGGCGGCTTGGATGACTAGGCCTGGAGGTCTTGGAGGTCAGGGATTTCAAACCAGTACAATGTCTCTCATGGGGATGGTGACAACGTTCAAAGATCAGCTTCTACAGAACATCCAAAGTACTACAAAGAAGTCTGTTTAAGTGAACGATACAGTATGTAAATTACATTTTGATACTGTAATGAGTACAACAGATCCATGAGAATCTTATCCCACCAAAACTAGTAAAAGACGTGTCCCTGCTGAAGCTGAGCCCCACTCGAGATGTGCAGAGCTCTACAGTAAGCCCACATCCTACCCTGCCCCAGACTCCCTCGGGGGCACTCATCATTTGGTTTTTTAAATTATACTTGGATGACAATGCAGGTAACCAGAGAATACAGTGCTCAGAGGTCCATTCGAGGACAGATCAATGTGGACGTGGAGCCGGTCGACAATAACATACAACTACACTTCAAAGATATATGCAGGGAGGAGCTGTCAACGGTTCAGGAGAGACCCAGTATGAAATCAGCACAACCACAGAGCAGAATGCCAGAGTCATGCCTTCGGATCAAACCAGTCTGCACCTGTTGCTGTCGGAGAACCAGCAAGATGGAGACTTGGGCCAGTCTGTGCTGAGCCTACCTCAGAATCACACAGTGACCTGTTAAAGCTGGGGTATGGAAACAGGGGCTCTCAGGGTCACTGGATTCTCATATCACACAAGTCTATAGGAACGAATTAACCAAAACCCTTGATCTTGTAGACAATGAAGCAAAGTCAATTCAAAATTGCTTGAGCCACGTAGAACTTAGTCTTCTTCCGCTCAGCTCAGCAGGACCACATGCAACCTCATCTGAGACTCAGGGAAGGCTTCCTTAGAAAACCCTGGCCCCAAAACAGCGACCAAATCCCAGGATAAACAACCTTCAGAGAGCGCAGGCTCTAAGGTCATCGGAGAGAAAAGCAAGGAGACTGGGCTATAAAAACTGCTTCACAGGCAGGGATTTCATCTCCCTGCTGTGGTGCCTAAGGAGATCCGATGCCCACAGAATGAACTGGTCTGTAACTTCACAGGCCAGACCTGATAAGGTGCTTTATTATTTTATTTTTTAATCACATGAGCCCAGGGATATCAAATAAATATCAAGTATAAAAGCTGATCTTCATTCTCTTGACTGCACACATCTCCGAGCTGTCTGCAAGAGCAGGGTGGGGTCTGCAGACTGACCTTCACGGACTGCACAGAACCCCGCTCCTGAGGTGCCTGTGAGTGCTCCAGCTGACGTGCGTAGAGCCATTACATTACCGAGCAGTGAGCGTCTTACCTATAATTCCACTGTCCTTGCTTTCCAGGGTGGAACTGGGGCTGCTAATGGTCTCACAGGGACTTTTGTTGGCTGCCGTCTTGCTGACACAGCTATTCAAGGTTGAGCAGGGGCTATCAGTGCTGGGAGAGGCGGTGCTGCTTGTCAGTGTGGAGCAAGGGCTGATGCCTTGGCTCAGGGCTGTGCACTGCAAGGCAAACAAGGAGGAGTTAACGTGGCTTTCACAAGCACGCTTCCGACACACGTGTTCATTTTGGATGCTAAAACGATGAACTAAACACAGGATAAATGGAGACATGTTTTAACCTCTAGAAAGACTACAGCTAAATAGGGATAGACAGCTTTCCAAATGCTAAAAGAGATGTGTCTTTGTTCTGGTTGCCTCCTTTTTGAGGCTTTGATTTTTACTAAAGGAACAGTTTTAGTGATCCTTCATTGGGAACACAGATGGCCAACAGGCAGACTTCCTTTCGTTTAAAGCCTGCAGAAGACAAATGGGTTATTCGACCTCTGTATGGGAAACCTGGGGGCCGTGTTTCTATACTATTTCACAGCAGGGCAGCCTGATTCCATTCCTGAAGATTTATGGGCTCTGTGTTCAGGAAAGGAGACTGGTAACCTCTGCGGTCTCAACACCTCACCAACCCGTGCCTCCTCACAGAGACCCCAGGAGGAGGCAGGGGCTCCAGGCCCTCACCACTGCTGGCACACTCAGAGGTGGCAGGAGGCTGGTGGCTGTAATCTCTTGGATGGAGAGTGCCCCTGGGAGGATGAACCATTTGACTCCCTCTCGTTTTGTCTGTACCTCATCTATAAATCTTTTCTTCACCCCACTAACTCACACCAATCCCAACAGCTAAGAGAGCACAGACCAAAGCAGTCACCGGAGAGGAATGGCTCTCAGGATGGAAGCAGCATCATTACAAAAAAATCTTCCAGCCACCTTAAATCATGTAGCCCATATTCTCCGGGTAGTGGCTATCAGGGTAATATGGACATTTTCTTGAGTTCTGATCCCTTCTGTTTGCCCTTAACTACTTCCACCACCACCCCTGCAAAGAAATAAATTTCAAAACACAAGAGCCCAGAACTCATCTGACCAAACAATAACATGCCCATCACCCCCCCACCCCCCCACCGGCAGGGTGTGTATTATGGACTCATGCATCCTCTAAGCAGGTAGGAAACGCAGTCTCTTCTTCCAGCATTACCATGGCTTCATTTTTGTCTTCAATAGTTATGTGTGTGGCACTTGGGATCCCTTCTCCCAGTAAAAATCCCAGTCTTGTCAACAGTTCTTGAGCTGCCGGAGAACAGCTTGGTTCATTATCGGCCTTTGCTTCTGGAACAAAGAAAGAAAACAATGAAGACGCCTCTCTGGGGAGTCGGGCGTCACATCTGGATGAGTTCACACTCCAGCTGCTTGTCTGGAGCTTTTGTGCATCCTCACAAAATGTACCGAGTTTGACAACCGCAGCTGTCCTCTAGCAGGGCATTCTAATTAAGAAGCCGTGGCAGGTTGAGAAAGCTGGGACAGAGAAATACCAAGTGCAAAGGGTGAAACATTTGATCTGAAAAAGAAGATTCCCCACATCATTATCTGACAGCAATTCCAACTCCAGCGTCATCTGAAGAATGGTCCCTCAGACACCTCTTTGGGTAAGAAAGGACTACATCATATCCTCAAAGGGGACTATATCCCGTGCCACAGGAGTGGCATGCTACAAAGAACCAGGCTATTTAGATGTTGGGATAAACTAAAATCCAAGCTCTTATTCAACAAGACAGGGGCAGGAGGATTTGGGTGGGGAACTTGCTGTACACATCCCATAGCAGTGAGAGTCAAACCCAGTTCTAACTCAGGTCCTAAACACAAGAATCCACACTGAATCCAAGACCAGCAAAAACAAAGTCAGGATCTAATGCGTGGCTGCTCGTTCTCAGCACACAATGCCAGGAAGCATGGCATCTCCAAGGCTGGTCATGTGCCTTTCTGTACTGAAGAGAATGCTCATGTGGGAATTTATTTAAACGCCAAGCTGGAGACTAATCTCGAACCCCAAATCCCAAGGGCACCTAGTTTTTGTCAATTATGGCTGACAAATAAAATATGGACATCAACCATGTAACCATAACACCTCTCCCGCACTGTAAAACATCCACTGTGATCAGATTATACACAAAAGCTAACTGTGCTCACCAAAGCACGACCTTAAGAACAATGTGACTCTCACGGTGACTCCATGTTTTGTCTATTCTTCAACTTGTCAATACATCTAAATCTATACATGCTTGTACCTATTTTCCCCACACGTGGAAATCTACAGTAAGTGAAGGAAGAATGAGGGATGCTACAAGCTAACATTGCTACCACCATGTTTCCTTCAAACTTTGTCTTTCATAAGCAACTACAAAATGTAAGTGAGCAAAACTTTGGTGAAAACCATATGGAAAAGGCTCGGTCGCAGAGCAGTCTGTCTATGCCATGCAGCCAGAACAGAGGTGTGAGAGAAACCAGGCTGGCAACATCTTCATGAAAGAAAAGGCACCCGCCACTTGCTTGCTCTCAAAAACCTTATCATTCAGGGCATCACTCTAGAGCCACAGTGATGAGACTGTTCTATGTTTACAGTCCTGATGTTTCCAAATGTTTTGAGTTAAACTCATAACATCCTTGGGTCCATGCCAACACAGGGGAAGGAAACCACCCGAGGGCAGGTGAACCACACCCCTAACACAACCCTAGAAAAGGTCCCTTCCCACTAGAGACTTCAAATCATGGGAGGATTCTTAAGGGAGATGGCACTTGGGAAAGAAAGGCGGAAACCATCAAATCAACACAACCCAGGCACACCCCAAAACGGAATCCAGAGGACAGTTCCTACAGATCCCACCTTCATCTACCAGCCTCTCCCTTCTGCAGCAAGATGACTGGGGGTCAAGGGATGAGATGAAAATGGGAAGGTAAATAAGGGGGTGAGGGGGCAGACCTCAACAGCTTTTCTATTCCACACCCCTCTTTCTTTTTGAAACAATCGCCACACTGCTGTGCCACTGTGACTATGTCCCAGCCCCAGAAAGTCTAACTTCTGGTTCAACCAGAAACACTCTAGGCAGAGGGCCAGAAACTCCACCCAGTTGGCAGCCGGTATAGAGGCTCAGAGCAGCCATACATGCAGGCTCAACTGCTACATTTACCCTGTTGACAAACACAGCCTACGGCTCACTCGTTCGAAAGCTCTGGATCCTGGGTAAGACCTGTGTACTGAAGAGAGACATTACTGTTCCACGGCTCAGTCACTGCCACCTCTACACTGAGCCTGCAGATAGCTACCCCACATTCTTGCACAAAACGGGGAGGGGAGAAAACAGTCAAGACAGGTATGGCAACAAATGCCTATAATCCCAGTACTTAGAGTGAGGAAGGAAAGCTGTTGTGGGTTACAGACTGGCCTGGGCTACATGGTAAGTGCAGCACAGTCAACATACACAGCAGGATATTTGTCTCAAAAAATGAAAAACAAAACCCCAACCTCCTAACAAAACTAGCCATTCAAATCTCCATGTTCAAATGAGCTGGGGAACTATGGCGATTCCAAGCTGAATGGCTGAGCTGAAGAGAGACACCACAATTCACAATAAGCTGTTCTCTACACTTTCAACTGGGACGTGGCTATCACCAAAGTTTAAAACCCTACTGAGGTTTAAGATGAAGAGACACACATTCTTAATTTCATTTTTCATTCATCAAGTCACCAAAACTGCATTTCCTCCAGAGGCTCCCAACTGGGTTTTTTTTTTTTTTGGAGGGGGGCGTTATTTTTTTTCTGAATGTCACCTTAGAGACCACTGAACTCCTTCACATTCACTACGTTTGCTTTCCCAGTTCACAACATCTTATTTAACTGAACTTTCCCTCGGGCAGAAGGACTCCTGTGTGAAGAAGAGCAGTGTCCTCCTGGGAGAGGAGGGGCGTCTGCCAGCCCACAGAGCATTGCTGCACATGAACAGAAGTTCATGATGCTAAGATTAGGATTCTCCTGGAAGCCGCTTTGTGCCCCAAAGTGATCCAAACTGGATTCTACTGGGCCTCTCAGCATAGACTGTTCTCATTCTCACACTTACTATTAATTCCTTCATCAACAATGGGGATACCTTAACCAATATCTGTGGAATAAGGACCAGGGAGCTCATATCTCACAGATTTAACTATCAGAATTTATGATGTACGGATCTGGAACTGAGAAAACACTGGCCTCGTGTAAACCCACTAAACAAATGGGCAGCGATGTTCTAATCAGTAACAGTCCCCCCACAGAATCCTCGGTATGGAAACACTGTGGAAGGTTAGCCTGGAAAGTTAAAAGGAAGATCACAGATCTCGTCCCGTCTGCCTCTTTTAGCTGTCTGCACGCAGGGCACTGCGCTTGAGGCCTGAACATCAAAGAGCTGTCCATCCGCTGCCGTGGCCACCATCACTTCAATCACTGTGCCCTTCCCAGCCCTCTTTCCACCTTCGCTGCCATTTCAGAAGCCAGACGAAGCCCTCTGTGCTACAGCTAAAGAGAGCTCTTCTGGTAATGAACCTCTCTCAGAACTTCAATTTTCTGATCACTGAAGTGGCATACCCACTTCCTGCAGGTTGTGAGCCTCAAAGCCAGCACCACGTGAGAAAAGCCTCCTAAACCACAAGATGGTTGGCACCCCCCCTCCCACGGCTTGCACACCAAGGCTGCACTCCTCCACTACTTTCCACTTTCTGGTTTCACCCATCCACGTGCGCTTCCAGGCGTGCGTGCATTTCTCTTCCCCCCAAAATGAACTGGTTATCATTTTCCGGCCCGGGTAGCTTCTTCTAGACTCACTATTCCAAAAGAAAAGCTCCCTCCTTTGCTGTTTAGGCCAAGGGTTCTCGCCCAGCCCATGCTCTCACTGCTTCATTTCCCATCCCATCTCCCCTGCTTAAAGCCAGACGCTGTTAGATGCCTGTTGTGGGGTCTGCCAGCTTCATCTCTAATAGCATCTTCTCTCTCTTTGGGGGGATCTGGCTACGGTCTGTCAATCGCCTCTATCTTTTAAAAGAGCCGACCCTCAGTCATCTCAGTGAGTCTTGGACTTGCCTTTCGGACTGCTGTTGCATTGATTTCGGCCCTGATTCCTATTATTTCTTCTGTCTGCTGTCTGGGGTTTTTGCTTTGTTCCTATTTTCTAAACTTTTGAGGTCCGTTATTAAGTTACATATTTAAGTCCTTTCTGATTTGGGGATCTTTTAAGGTCCTCGGAGATCACTCCATAGAGGAGTGCCCCACCCACCCCCGCCATCTTCCTTGTACTCAGCAGTACACTGGGTATTTGAACAACTCCTGAACCCTCACTAGCTATATGACCTTGAACAGCTGAAGGACACTAAGTTCCCAAGATGTTTGTTAATCAACTGTGTTAAGAGAGAAGGGCCCTGGACCAGACATTATATCCCTTTTCCTTATCTTAGCCACTTCCTACCATGGCCTGCATCTTAACTTCTAGTCCTCTCTGACTACTACTCTAAGCATTTTCTATTTGCTTCTTTGTTTGCTTTGGTTGGGTTTGCTTTTGAGACAGGGTTTCTCTGTGCAGCCCTGGCGGTCTTAGAACTCACTCTGTAGACCAGGCTGGCCTCACACTCAAGAGATCTGCCTGTCTCTGCCTCCCGAGTACTGGGACTAAAAGCATGTGCCATAATGCCCAGTTATAACTTCAGTTTCCTTTTGGTTCATTCTCCTGAGCCATCACAACTCCCTCCTAATTTTCCAAAACCACTATATTGTAAACAGGATGTCCATCTGCCAAGCTGGTGTTTCTAGGCTGTAACATTTAAAATACACCTGCAACCAGGTGGTGGTGGTGCACGCCTTTAATCCCAGCACTTGGGAGGCAGAGGCACGGAGATCTATGTGAGTGAAACCACTCACATAGGTCTACAAGAGCTAGCTCCAGGACAGGCTCCAAAGCTACAAAGAAACCCTGTCTTGAAAAATCAAAAATAAAATAAAATACACCTGCATACGAGTTAGCTTTAAGCTGTTCAACTCATTTGCCTCTGTGTTTTACTCATTACTCCCACGTTCAATCTAATGAGACACGTTCCTGGTTTGTCAGTGCTGGGGACTGAACACAGAATGGTGAACTCACTGTGCCGCTGAGCTACCGCCCCAGCTCCGGCCCCCGTCCTGGGATGTAGTCTTGTAGAACCACAGAACTATAACCTAAGAAACAGAGGACCCTTTTCAGCCAACTGTGACTATTCTCTCACACCTCACCAATGCCTGACAAACATCAATTTCTTAAAGGTAAATTCCAGAGCTGACTTTAATGTGTACCAATTAACTTTCTGTACTCTAGTTCTGTAAAATCCAATGATCTGTTTTATGGGTTTTGTTCTGTTTTGTGCTGGAGAATTAACCCAAGGCACTACGCATATTAAATGGGCTGGCACACTACCAGCAAGCTACCCCACAGTCTGCTCATGCTTTAAAGGGATCATTTACCCGAGTAAGATTTTATAACATGGATTGGGTCAACTGGGAAAATGCTGGTTTTACAAATCTTAAAAACGTTGGCACATTTTATTACACAATATCAAGCTGTCACAATCATTAATAGTACATGAGATCGTAACAGAAAAATCCCGAGAAGCTACCGAGCTCAATGTGACGGGTTCAAGTTTCCCAAAAATGTAACTTTTTACTTTCCTTTAAAAGGCCAGGTTCTAGCATCAATGACAAGTCCTATGAGGTATCTTTTTGTCATTCTGTTTGTTTAACTGAAGCAATGGGCTTGTTTCATGCTCGCTTCATTCCTTTACAAGAAAACGTGTGATAAATACTCAACTGTGAACAATCACAGTCTGCCAATCATCATTTCAAATAACTCATGTTTCATTTGAAAAGCTGCTGGTCTAGCTTGCAATTCAAATCAGAGCAGAATGCTTTACCTGAAGACCTCTATCAGACAGCAGCACGCAGGAGAAAGGCGTTAGGCAGGCTTCCTACTTTCCCACCCAGAATACTAAAAAGCTAGACATTCAAGGGTCAGGATTTAATAACACTAATTACTTTCAGTGTCTTATCAGGGGAATGCTGGAGTGCATTTTCAGTCCTAGTGCAAGCGTGCAGCAGTGCAGGGTACCAGGATGCTGGAGAGGCACTGCCCTGCTCTGAAAAGCTTCCAGTGTTGGTCACTGTTCTAGTTTTCTTTCTGTTGCTGGGATTCAACACTCCAACCAAAAGCAACTTAAGGATGCAAAGGGTTTATGTCGTCTTTCAGGTTTCAGCCCATCATGGAAGGGAGCCAGGACAGGAACATGAAGCAGAAACTACGGGGCAACACTGCTCATTCACTTGTGCAGGCTTAGGCTCATCTAACTTTCTTATACAGAGCCCAGGCCTACCTGCTCAGGGATGGATGCCACCCACAGTGGGCGAGGCTCTCCAACATCAGTGAATGATTAAGACAGTCCTCCAGAGGACGACCCACAGGCCAATCTGATCGGGGCAGCTCCTCAATTGAGACTTACTTCTTTGATGACTCTAAGCTGTGTCAAGTTGACAATAAAAGAAAGACAGAAAGACAGACAGACACACGACATTAAAGTAGGAGGCAGCCTTCTTAGGAAGAAGGATTTTATAGAAGGAGATGGGCAAAAAAAAAAAAAAGATAACAGAATGAAAATGGCTAAAATTTATTATATACATGTGTAAAACTGTCAAGAAGTAAGTATCTACTTTAAAAAATAATAATAATAATAATAATAATAATAATAAAGATTTGACCTAATAAATACAGACAGAGGCACCTTAGGTCTATAGCCCACATTCTGAGACTCTGTATGAAGTCTACAATTATGTTCAGGGAAAGCCCTTACTTAGAAGTAAAAAATAAAACAACAACAAAACTACAGCCACACACCCCGCAGGCCGCTTCATTTGCTCAAACTCCTGGAAGTAAAAGATAACTGTCCTCATCAGTTCTTTCTTCATTACCTTTAACTTCCTTCATTCGCCTCTGCTACTCTCCCCAAATGGCCCTATTAACTGCATTTATGTTGAACTTTTTGATGACGCGCCTCTACTTTTATTGACCTTGCAAACTCTGTCCTGTAAGGCAGAAGGTAGCAACTGCCAGGGGAGACACAGAAAGAAAACCCGTGCTTTCTCCTGCCCCTCTCCCTGCTGCATCTTCTACCTGTTTCAGCATCTTAACAAAATCCTGAAGCTGCTCAGCTGTCTCATCTCAGAACAGAGCCATTCTTCCCCATGGTCTAACTTGCTGCATTTTGCTTCTAGGACAAAGAATACCTGGTTTAACCCTGAGCTCTTTCTTGAGTTTCAACTCTCAGCTCCATACTTTTGCTTTTTAGTTTTTCTGTCACCTCCAAGAGACAGCATGTCGCATCAAAGGACTGGGTCTCTTCTCGCCCACAGCAGTCACCTCACAGAGTTAAGGATCATCTCTTTCTCTCAGGCCCCTGAGCTCTCAAAATCCTCTCACCCATCCGTCCTTCCTGACCCTGCTCTAGAGACTGTATTTACTCACCTCACTATGGAAACTATTTTCTCATCGCTCTTCCTCTACCTGCTCAGGCCATCTGCTCCATTGCCAGGTGCTTTGGCTCGAATGTTGTCTCCCTTCCAATTTCTATGTGAAAACCCAACCCCCAGTGTGACAGTGTTAGAAGATGGGGCCTTCGGAAGGTGATGAGGGAACGGGCACTGCAGAGCCCTCATAATGAGACTCGTGTCATTCATGAAAGAAGGTCCCTGTGACCTCTTTCTATAGGAAGAGGTCATAGCAAAAACATGGCTGCCTAAGAGTGAAGAAGCAACCCTCATCACAAAAGACATCTGCAAGCCCCCTGATCATTTTTTACCTTCCCGAGCCCGAAAACTGTGCGGAGAAACAATCTATTTCTGCTGTTTATACACTACCTGGTTTGTATTATTTTCGACACTGCAGCCTAGCTGGACTACCAGTTGAATCATAATGCACCGTGCATCAATTAAGCCTTTCCCCTGCTCAGCATCTCTGCCTCCATCACGGTTTGTATTCATCCCCATTCCCACTCTGAATTAATCAGTCGCATCACACACAGGTCTTTAATCCCCTACTAGACACTAAAGCTCAGCGAAGAGAGGACCCCCATACATACTTGATAACTCATCTCAAACAGCACCTAGCACGGGGCTTTCACAGCTTATGAAATATTTATTTACTGAAGGAAGCAAAAGGGAGCTCCTCTACGGCCATTCTCCCTTCCTTTGGACACGTATTAGGCATGTCCGCTTCAACACGCCAACAAAACCTCAATCAGCCATTAGAAGGTGCATGGCCATCTAAGAAGACTGAAAATTACAGACAAAGCAGGCTTGGGGTTAACGCTCAAAATAGACAGGAGAATACAAACGAGAAATAGTGACATTTTATTTCTAAAACTGGGTAGGGAACAGACACATGCCAGTATTCTTTAGATCTCCTTTCTACATCATTTTGAATGCAAGCAAAAGTAATTAAAGAAATAAAGGAGCCAATAAAATATTTCCATACATGTTCATCTAAGAAGATACCCTCTACCCAGCAGGATAGGTTTTTGCTTAATGATGCTGCGGCTTCGTGCATGCTAATTTACTCTTGCTTTGTCTTTGTTTTCAAAACAAACAAGTAGCCTACTGCAACAAAGGTTTTTCTACTTAGCCCATGCTGGTCTATAACTCACTAAGTAGACCAGATTAGCCTTAAACATGAGCCTCTCCTCCTCCCTCAGCGCTGAAATTACAGCCATGTCCTAACCACACCAGCCAGTGCGTGTGTTACTTTTCCTTGCAAACCAACCTGCTGGGGGAGAAAAAATGTCATCATATTCTGAGATTGATTTTAGTAGATTAAGAAGTTTCTCACCCCTCCCTATCCCGGCATGCTTTGCTAATGATACAGGATGGCAAACCTAAATATGATTGCTCCCAATTCAAAGAAATAAAGTTATTTATTGCAATTTAACCATAAGAGGCACTGTTTAAGGGGAAATACACCAAGTTAATGGCAGGATGCTGATTTCTATGAAGAGCCTGCTCTATGTGGTGCCCAGGTTGAGAGGACCACTTCGCACAGGGAAAAGGGGAGAGAGAAGCCGCTTTGTTTTCTTGATCCATTAAGTCTGTTTTTGCCAGAGTAGAAAATTCATGTTTCAAACGTATTTCAAAATACTAAAAAGTATAGTATGTCTTCTTACAGATGTTTACAGGTCTGTGTAAACTTGAAAAATGAGCTCTTTGCTTATTAAAAAAAATTGTTCAACTGGTTGAACCTACTTCCCAGATGGCTAAGTTAATAAACAAATTGTATGTGCCCACTGGTTCTATTTTATTTTGATTTAAATTCCAAACAAGGGAGCAAAGAACCAAGAATTAATGGGGTTATGTGGTCACTGAAACAAAACGAGGCAGCCTAGGAGAGGCTAGCTCAAACCTCTGGAATAAATGGACACTGTACACGTCTACATGAAATTTCAAAGGCATCTCAGGAGGAGCTGAGCTCAAGACTCTTAGGCTACAGAATACTGCCACATGACTACTGACAGCAGCTGGAGGGTCACAGGGACATAAGTACAAGTGCCCAAAGGAAGCATGGGAGCAAGAACGTCAGACTTCCCAATGGAACTTGAGTCGTGGTGCTGATACTAAGTTCTGGAAATCAGAGCTTGCCCATCATGCTTCTACACAAGCTTGGCTTGTTCCTCAGCTTAGGTGGCTCTACTCAGCATAAGCTTTAGGTTCAATGATGGAGACATGACACTTACACTTTGATATGGCTGTCTTAATTAACTCCATTGAAACTTAAAAGATTCCATAAAGATTACAAAACACACCACCCTTTGCTAGTTGTCAAATTCAGTTCTGTTATACAACTGCCTCATCGCCAGGCAACAGAGTAACTGCTGGAGCCTGTGCCACACTGTAGTTATCCTGACATATGACCATGTACCCAGAAATATAAACCATGCCCCATCTCACACCTACAAAAGTGAACACATCTTACTTCGTAGAATTAGCCCACTGTAGTGTCTCAGGTCTTTCTTTTGCAATCTACGCAGGCTGTGATTTTGCTCCTAATGTGGTCTGATGCACCTGAATCAGAGAGCTAGAATCTTAGGAATAAGCACACATGCAAATTCTGGCCATTCTAGCAAGACCAATGGCTACTCTTGAGTTTAGCTTGGCCCACGGTCAAGTATGCCCTCACCAGGAAAGGTATCCAAATCTGTCTCAAGCCAGATGAGAATTACATGTAACCATTTTTCTTAGTCCAATAATAATCCTTAATCTGTGCCCCGTCTCACATGAGAAGAACCCAGCACAGAACCCCATGAATCCCCCAATGTTATCCAGCCAGGACTATGAAGACTTTGGTAATCAGAGATCAGGGTGGGGTGGCGAAATTAATCTGAATTGAACAGAGAGCTGGTAAATCTGATTACCAGTATTCACCTTCAAAAGAATATTCTTGTTTCCCCTTCAACACACAGCAGAAAAATGAAGGGGATAAAAGGGCCCCCATCCTTATGTCACACTCCATTTAGTCCAAAGCAGTACTCCAAAATGGCAGTGCTGGTGACAAGTCCTAAACAGAAGGCCTTTGGTCAGGTGGGTAAACAGAAGCCTAAAGGAGGGCTTCTGCTTACCAGATCCTCCCTTTACTAGCCCCAAAGGGGCAAAGGCATCTAATTCCCAATCAACTGAACGTTCAGTATCAACTCAAATACACCCATCCTGCTACAGTCATATAAAATCTGCTTGTCATTTTGTTCTTCTCTCTGTTCCCCACCCAGATATAGCCTGGACAGTCTGATCCCCAATAAACCTTCCTTTCTACCCAGGAAGTGGTCAGTTTGGTGGTTTCACGGTGCCCTCACAGTCTCTTGTATCAGTTGACGGCTCTCTGACCTATCTGGTCACTACCATGGATTCACCACCTACACACACACAGCCTTAACCTCCTTCTCACAATCATCAATGTGAGCCCTTCTATTACACAAATAGTACTCCACAGAGGAAATGTGGCTGAGGCTCCTCTCCACGGTGAGCACCTTTTAGGGCTAGAAGCCATGAGCAGCTTGGGTTCAAAGAGGACAAAGCGGGCCTGTACCACTCAGTCTTAGTCTCTGGATTCTGCAGGGAAGTGGACTATATGTTCAGAATGTTCTGTGGGCAAATGGAATCCCAGGAAAAGAACAAACACGTACATTCTTGAGTTGATTAAAAATAAGCAAACTATTAATGCATCTATTTAACATTTGCTATACTTACATTGTGAATTATAAGTGGTTGTAGGGATGTGATACAAATGACTTTATGGCAAAAAAAAAAACTGGTTTCAATCAGTTTGGATTTTTATTTATTTATTTATTTATTTATTTATTTTTGGTCTCTAATCTAATCCCCCTCTAAGGAAAATCACAGATGTTTAACTTTTTAAGCTTACCACGGGCTCTTAAACTATCTAGTGGAAGTCTCAGATTCTCAGCCAAAGCCTGCTCTTGAATATTCTGAAGGGGTAATGTGTTTATATAAAAACCAAAGTCAACTGGCTGGCTTTTCATGTCTCCCAAAGACAGGAAGGTCAGAATTCAGACAATACCAAGATCCAACCCTTAAGCAATGCAAATACACCCAACTCAACTATTCCTGCCTCTTGTATACAATTTCAAGAATTCACATTAGCCATACTAATCTCTGTCAACTGCCCAAAGGGAAAAAACCTCCCAGAAACATTTAGTTCAGTGAAGCATTCTTGCAAGGGAACTTTGGTTTTCTTCAGAAATGGAGAATGCCACTATGTAGTCTTTAGGGAAAGATCATGCAAAACAGTCTTACCATTGTCACTGGGCTCTGAGGGCTTGGCTCCTTCTCTAAAGGGGACCATAACTGTATCTCCAGGCACCCTGGGGCTCTCCACATACTTGGGCTTCCTGACGGGACCTGCAGCGGGAAAGATATGAGTATAGCTAATTTTTTCCAGGTGCAAACAGAGCTTCGGAACATACAGTTTGTGCCTTTACCGGGACGCAACCACGCCTAAAGGAAGGCTGACCCTTCCCTCCCCTGAACACACACACAGAGTCAGTTCAGAGCAGAGACAAGAATGTCCAAGGGGGTCTGCCAGAGTAGATCAGGGTGAGCTCCATTTGGAGAATGCAAACGCTGACGGAAACCAAAGCTGCTCTCCTTGGCTGCAGTTTCACAGTTGTTTTTTTTCTGTGTCACACAGGTGATTTTGACACGTTCAGACCTAGACAGCAGTAAGAAACCATTTTCCTCTCACTGGGATACAGATGGCCTGGTTCCTTGGCATCTCCAAGTCGAGTTGCTCATTACAAACAGCTGGCCTCTGGTATCAATGCACTGAGTGCCCACCGAACTAGGCTTATCAGGCTGACTTGCATGGTAACTGCACGGAGCCCAAGCATGGCTGCTTTCCTGGCAGCTGCAGCAGCTGCCCTCAAGCGGGTGTGGCCAACAGTCCTGCCCGAATTTGGGGACACAAGATACAGAGAATTCTGTTGAAAATCTGGAATTTTCAGTTTATTTTTGAGTCAGGGTTTAGCTATGTCACTCGGGCTGACCTAGAACTGACATCCATCCTTCTGCTTCATCCTCTGGCCACGATCACAGGCAGGTACCACCACACCCCTGGCATTTTTTATAATTTTACCATTTTTTGTTCATTTAGTTTTGTTTTTCCCCCTGAGAAAACTCTTGGAATTCCTAAAGAGACTGACTGGAACCCTCACTCCCTGATGCAGGGAACAAAGGTGCAGTCATTGCTAGAAAACGGTCCAGCAGTTGCTCAAAGAGTTCAACAGAGCTGTCACGTGGTCCAGCAGCCCTCCACACCTGCCGTAATGTGTCCACACAGACACCAGTGCATGGTGTTCACAGCAGCATTGGTGTTATTCCCAAAGGGCCATCAACCGAGGAAGCGGAATACCCGGGGAACTGGGAAAAGAGAAGGGACGGAGCATCCAGTCATGCTGCAACAAGAACGGACTTTAGAGATACCATGCCACATGACAGAAGCCAGTCACAGAAAGCCACGTCCTCCATGACTGCTTTCAACATGTAAATTCCAGTATAGGGGAGCCTACAGAAGCCAAAGATGTGATTGGTTGCCAGGGTTGAAGATAGGCGAGCTTGTAGGGTAATGAACAAGGGGATTCTTTGGAGAATAACAAAATTTTCTAATATTAGACTCGCATAATCATTCATAATACCTGGGGAGCATGCTAAAAACAAGTGCTGTACAAGTCTGGATAGGAGAATTGCTTGGTCTATGAAGTATATCTGAAGTGACTTGAGAAGCAAAAATAGTGCCTATTTGACCTTCAAAGTGTCACGTTCTATTTGGTCCTGACTCACAGTTTCCACAAGGTCACAGAGAAAGGCAGGAGGGGAGGGGGTAGACAATGTTTCAGGCAGGCTACAACTCCCATTCTCTCACCTGCCTAGGCCGCTACCCTGACCAGGCTTGTGCCCCACAGTAAGCAGGTTGATCTAGGCAGACTGTGAACATCCTCCTGCCTCTACATCTAATATGTCCGGAAGAACGTGTTCAAAGCATGGCTTATGGTGAGAGATGCTGCCATCTAAAGGTTGACTGAAAAAAATAATCCGATTCCCAGCGGGTGGTAATGACTGCATCTTAAACAGGCCTTGCTGTTAAAGAAGCTTCTTTTCAGAAAAGGATGCTGCTTCAAGCGTTAGAAAACATGATTACAAATGACTAATGAAGTATTTAAGTACATGGCTGTTTTAATAATTTATTTAACTGTCAGAAATTTTTAATGTCAAAAACTGTTACAGGAATGGGGAAATACATTCACAGTCTAAGTCGGGGCCGTGGCCTATACAACAGCACCCAGATTTTATCTAATGCACGTACACATCCACATTTAAGATACGTAAAGTACATGAGAGGGAAAACAGAAAGGCTGAAGCATTTGTCAGGAAGAATAAGAACAGCAAGGTGGTCGGAACAGGAGAAAGAAACAGAACGTGAAAGCTGAGAACTACACAGGCTTCCATTGTCCCAGCTCCCTACCGCAAAGTGGAGCCCTGCCATCTTGTCTTTTAACAGTTTATGGACAGAGGCAGCAAAGCCCTTTATTATAACTGTCTGACGATGTGGAGCTGTTACAGCCTCAGCCTGACTCACTGCCCCGGATACACCTGCCCCGCTCACCAGAACTCGGAGTTAACAGCAGCAAATCCAGGGATCTAGTTCCAAAGCACTTACCCAACATCCCCTCAAAAACACCCTCTTAACGGTCCGGTGCTTTCTTAAGATATGGATTATTTCACAGGGATAGAAAGAGGGATTGTGAATGGTAGGAACAAGGAGTCTTGTGTCACTCAGAGCCTTCAGAAGACATCCACGCCCACCCCACTAAACCATCTGCAATGAATGGGGTCTGGAGTAGCAGCCTCGCCATCTTAACTACTCCAGAAGCTAAGCCAGGTGGGGAGCAGGTTCAAGGCCAATCCATGTGACAGAGAAACTTCCTGGGCAGCCTGGTTAACTGAGTGAGACTATTTGAACACACAGTAACAAGAGCTCCAGGGACACAGCTGACTAGGAGAGCACTGCCTACCACATGCACAGCCCTAGGTTCAATCGCTCCTTAAAAGTCACTCTTATGTCCAGGCAGTGGTGGTGCACGCATTTAATCCCAGCACTCGGGAGGCAGAGGCAGGTGAATCCTTGTGAGTTCGAGGCCAGCCTGGTCTACAAGAGCTAGTTCCAGGACAGCTAGGACTGTATACAGAGAAACCCTGTCTCGTAAAAGTCGCTCTTAGAAGTTCACGATTGCCAACCCGGAGGGTCTGGGATGTTAAGAGCAGACTCTCTGAACAAATCTGCACAAATCTAGGTTCAGTCACTGTACCCCTCCTTCCTGATCTCCTCTTTATTCCGATCTCAGAATGTTCCAGAGTTAAGAGACAAACAAGCAAAGCTCTTACAATGGGGGCAAAATCCATGAGGGCACAAACCAGGCCATATGGTTCTCAGGCATAAACAGTAATATAGTGAAGTAAATAAAACCTGCACCTCCTGCCATGGTCATCCAATTTCTAAGAAATCACTAATTCGGTCCTAGAAACCTGGAGACAAAAGCACGATGTTCACCACTTTTAGGTCAGGAAACTGAGGCTCAAGTAAATCCAATCATTAGCTCCAAACATAAAGGAATTCACACAGCCGTCTGCACAGTCCTGCAGCCCATGGACTGAGCCACCACTAGGAATTCTGGATTAGGCCTACAGCTCTCAACAGGGCCGGAGCACTGGAATGAATCAGTGCAGGTAGCAAAGCTTTTATTCATCCCGCGTGTCTCTGTTCCCTCCTAACTTTTACTGGCAGCAGAAATATTAAAGTGGATATAAACAACTGTTCTCCAGCATGACCCTTTTATTTAAATTGCTTTTCACGAACAGCTGAACCACGGATGCTGTAAAACAAGATACATTTATAGGCAGAGAGGTTTTATTCCTGCCCCGATGGATCGTTAGAGAATTCACGCACGCTTTCTACCAAGCAAAACAGATGAAAATTCGTTCGACCCCTCTCCCTCGGCAGCTCCATTGAAGTCGCAGTAAAGGGACTAAGCAGAGAGAGCTGGGGAAAGGAGACAGCCACAAACTTCTAAGACAGGGACAAGGACTCCCAGGGAGCAGAGGACCAAGCAGAAAAACTAAGGGTCATGGAGCCTCAGAGTCAGTCCAGTCAGAGAGCAGGGGCTAGTGATGGCAACCCTGCAGGGTAGTAAAAGAGTTAGGCCTCTTCCCAAGCCAGGAATATTCCCTCCTTGATCCTGGCAGCTGAGTTTATTTCTCCAGGAAGGGTGGATTCAAAGCCCCTGAGAACGGTAGTGTTAAAATGAAAAAGTAGGATTAATAGTGTTATGTGTCCACTGAGGGGGTCAAGAGACAGACATCCCCTACCCTCTACACGACTGTGGGACAGCCACACTTGTACACCACAGCAGGGTAAGATACAGAGGGGACCTCTCCGGGGAAGTTCAGACCTACCAAGTACCACAGACAGCTGGCAAACCCCTGACCATCACGTTGTGGCACAGCCAGGCCTCCCCACACAACTTTCAACAGTACTCCAGGACTTTACAGTCATGCACAGAGTCGGGGATCCCCAGGAGGACCCTATCAATGAAAGGAGAGTCACTTGATTGTAACAGTGTCATAAAAGAACTACAAACACCCCCGAGAGAAAAACAGCATTGCACCCAACAACACAGGTGCACGGTGACAGGGAGCACTCAGTCTGGAGTGTGTCAGCCAAGCAGGCTGCAGCTGCAACGGAGAACAACCGAGGCCACACCAGTGACATCACCCCCACTGACCTTCCTCCTGAATGGCCACCTACTAAACCACAGTGACAATGACCTCAGCACCATCCACGCTAAAAGTCATTCCATATACAGCAGTCATATAACTTATGGACACAGGTCAAGACTGAAAAGTCCAATCCCTCAACCCCCTCACTCATGGGAAGTTATTGCCTAGCTTTTGCTTAAAACAAGACACTACGCATCCCCCAGACACTGACTACTTGAAAGCAAAACAACTTCCCTCCTTACACAAAGGAGAGCAGAAGATTGGAAAGTAACTGTCCAAAGAGAATGACACTTCTGAGTTTCAAAGTGAGAGCTCTGAAAAATAAGACTCAGTTCTGAGTGTGAGCCAATGTTTCCATGGCAGATGCCTCATTCTGGTCATTCCTGAGTGTTGGTCCCTGGTGGCCATGTCAAGCAGTTGTCCAGTCTTGCTACATTGTGGTCAGAGGTATCAGCTAGGATCTCAGACCATGCTTTAGTAGCAAAAGTAAGGCTTATAAAAACCACCAGTGACCTCCTCTTCTTGTATGTTAATGAAGGTCCAATGGCTATATTGTAGCCTGGTCCAGACTAAGAAACTTCTTTCTCTTTCTCTCTCTCTCTCTCTCTCTCTCTCTCTCTCTCTCTCTCTCTCTCTCTCTCTCTCTCTCTCTCTCA
>JAQHUG010000108.1:2204072-2236944 GCA_028555095.1 Dicrostonyx torquatus
ATCTGTCTTTCTCTTTCCCTGTTCCAATCCAGTTTCTCCAGCTCCATATGCACCATGTGATAAGGGAAAGGGCTCTCAGGCATAAAGGACCCTTAAAATCCGAGGGCACAAACAATAAACACGTCAGACAGAGGCTATGGTCACAGGTCATAAAGCTGAGATACCAAGCAACCGGAGCACAATGGCTGCTGTCATCTTCTTTAGTCACAGGGAAGGATCTGGAAGACACCGGTGCAGCCACCGCAGTTGGTCTATTCTGCCACTGGAAGGCACAGCCTTCTTCCCCAGTCTGGTACTCTGCCTTGGCTTAAGTCTCCAAATCCAGTTTTCCCAGAGGCCAGCTTTCCTGCTCTTTCTGACATGTTCATCACACAGCTATTCTGCTGCTTAGAAATGGCCATATAAGGAATGTTTTTAAAGAGGATGATAGAAATAACCCGAGCTGGGCTTTATCTCCGGGCAGTGAAAAAGGGGAGGGTGGAGCGTACTTCTCATCACAGAGTGCTTCAGCTAAAAATAACTCTGCTTGTGTGCGCGCACGTGTGCACGTGAACATGTATGTATACGTATGTATTCCTTGTCTTTCTGTATGTATGTATGTATGCCTTCTCGTGTATGTATACAATATCTGGCATGAAGCACACCTGAGGCTCCCCACTGCATTTTAGCTAGAGCAGTGGTGCTGCCCACAGACATAGTCAAAGGGCCAGAGACAGCCTCTCGGGAGAACTCATTCTGAGGAAAGGCAAAGCCAAATAATCCACCTAGTGGGCAAGTCCTGACAATAGCATTCTCTGTACTAACAATTAAAAATACCTGACTTTCAAAAAATATCTACTGGGGGCCAGGGTGGATAAGACAGACATCTCAGAAGTTAAGAACATGTGTTGCTCCTACAGAGGACCCAAGTTCAATTCCCACTACCATACCGGGCAGGTCACAACTGCCTGTAACTGTAGCTCCTTGGGGTTAAATGTTGCTGGCTTCTGAGAAGAATATACACACAAACACACATGAACACATGCGTGCACGCACACAATACAGACTTGATGGCAATTTTCCCACCTGACCCATGTAACAAGCCACAGTCTAAACACAAGCACATAAAAATACTGTATGAAGTTACTTTCAAAACCAGGCAGTGGTGGCGCATGAACCCAGGAGGCAGAGGGATCTCTGAGTTCTAGACCAGCCTGGACTACAGAGTGAGTTACAGGACACCAGGGATACAGAGAGAAACCCTGTCTTGGGGAATAGGGATGGGGTTGGGGAGGAATTACTTTCAAGTCATGTATGTATGGTTTATATAAATTTTTATATGATTTATATAAATATAAATTTTATGCTTAGACTTAGATCCCATCCCTATGATAGCTTATTGTTTGTATAAATAAATACTCCAAACACTAAAATCTTCCAACTTCAAAGCTTTTCAGATGAGGTATGGTCAACTAGTGTGAACCATTTATAAATAAACCTGACAGCTACCAACATCAATTTCATGACGGCCTGACCAACGAGCTGCTTCCTTCCTGGAAGGGTGGAGGAGACAGGGAGACAGCCAGTGAGGGGGATGGCTCTTTCATTCCGACAGCAGGAGATGATGGCTGCACTGTCTGAAGTAGCTCAACACAAAAGGCTAGAAGCAGGACCCTTGGCACCTTCTCTCCACATGGGTTCTTGGCACTAAATTCCCAAGCGTGGTCCCCTATACTTGCCAGACAGCATGTTCTCGGCTGTGCCCCATAAGAACAGTTCTGAGGTACCCATCCACGGAAACTTTCAAACCCATTGGTTTAGTCTAATCGGAATGCCTATCTGAGACCTTGCCCACATCCTAAGGAAGCTTATGATCAAACTGAAGGACAAGACAGACAGCTGCCGTGGCACAGGGCTGTCACTATGGGAAGCAGAGGCGTCAGAAGCGGGAGAGGCACCTGCTGAGCTGCACTCTGGAGAATTCTTGGGGGGAGGGCAGAAGGTCTTGTCTTTCCACTGATATTAACTCCAATGTGAAGAGGGCTTGTTTTCAAGTGAATTGTACTTAATTGCTAAAAAAAAGCAGTACCTTCCCATAAAAGATTAAATTTGCAAATATTTCCTCAAGCTTTCGTTTAGTACTATGGCCACAGCACATCTACCCTAATCTCCCTCCCTTCTGTCAGGAACTGAAGAGGCAGAGGAAGAACCAGTGTCCCACTCCACCCAAAGGACCCATTCCTCCCCGCTCCCCCCAAGAAGGTTCTCTGCTCCTCCTCCCTAGCATCTGAAGGGTCAGAGCAATCCTGCTTCTCACTCTCAGTTCTCAGTGGCAAGGTGGCTAGCCCACCCTCCTTTCACCATCTACGGGAACCTTCAGATCCCTCACCACAGAGACAGCCACATCCAAGACACAGGCATCTTGTTCTTCAGCCTGGTCCTCAGAATCCTCTGCATCTCAGTGGGTCAGACCCACCCCAACTCCTCCGCCTAACCTCTGGGTACTGACATCAAGGGAGAGAGAGCGCCTGAGAGATGCACACTCTAAACCACGTTCAGAGAGAAACGCCCATGAAGAACGGTTAAGTGGAAAGATTTTCAGCTGTAATTAGATTAGAAAGAAGATTAACTACAGGTCTTAGTTACAATTTGGAAGCTGGGGGTGTATCTCAGTTGGCAAAGTGCCTGGGCAGCACACATAAACATTGGGTTCGATGCCCAGCACCACACAAAATGAGCTTCCGTGGCCCTAGCCAGTAATCCTAGCACTTGGAAGGTAGAGGCAGGAGGCTAGAGTTCAAGGTCACCCTTGTCTGGGCTACCTAAAATCCTGTCTCAAACTTGTAAAGACGATGGTAATAGTTAACAAAGCCTCCAAAGCCTAACTGGATTACAGCGAGACCACCAGGCGTGTAAGTCCCTCTCAGAGGGCGTGTATGCCCCGTACAACAGCTAACTGTTTCAACCACACAAAACAAGCCACTGCTGAGACGGCAGAGCATCCAAGCTCCCATCACAACACAATGTTTCAGGCCACTGGAAAATAGCCGAGACTTTCACACAAACGGATACATACTGCATGAGCTTGCCAAATCTACTCCCAAGTCCTGACCCAGGAGACGGAAACAGGCTTATACAAAAGCCGGTGTGCACACAGTTATAACAACTTGATTTATAATCACCCCAACTGGAAACTAGCCAAGTGTCTTCCAACTGGCAAGCAGACAGTGATATAAGCATGTAGCGGCCTACTTCCAAAACATGTAGGTTTACTGATATCTATATAACGTGGATGAATCTCAAGTGCACCCAGCCAAGAAGCTGAACTCAAAACGGCTGTTTACTAGATGATTCCACACATCACATTCTGAAGAGGCAAAGTTCTAGGGAAAGACCACCACCATACGGGGCAGGTCACTACTGCCTACAACTATAGCTCCCGGGGGATCTAATGCTGCTGGCTGCTGAGAAGAATACACACAGGGCTTCAGGGTACAGCTGACTAGAATGGAGCAGTAGGAATATACTGGGATGGACATACTGGGATGGAGGCACTGGTCTCCATCTTGATTGTGGAGGCATTTATGCAATGTCTATGCACTTGCTGAAGCTGAGGATCTGTGTTGAGAGATGCCCCATTTTTCTCTTCTGTTTCCTTTGGCAAGAGATGTGGACACGGGTGCAAATGACTGAAGCAGAGCTTCTGTGAGGCCACCAAGAGTGTATGACAGACGATAATGGTTCCTGGGGACATGGGCATGATCTACTCCCTGGAATGTGCAGCCACTTGATTTCTAGAGGTCTGCAGAGATTTGTGACTGGGATAAGGACCGTGAGAGGCAGGTTCGAAATATATGTGTCCTTGTAGGAGAGAGGAGGGCAATAAGACAGAAACACGGAGAGAAGGTTATGAGGTGAAGCAGAAGTAGAGGGGGAGAAATGTGGGACAAGGCGGAAACATCTAGAACCACCAGAAGGCAAGAATTCTCCCAGACAAGGGCTCAGTCTACAGACTTCTGCCTGTGACTCGGAGAGATAAGCATCCTCAACTGAAACCACCAAATGGTGATAACACCACTATAGCCCCAGGAAACACACACTCACTCTTCAGAACCAACCCAGGAGCTCTGCTCTGCCCACAACCCCTCCCCACACGCCTCCCCCATGAGAGACAACTTCAAATGACCAAGGTCCCTCTGGGCAGTCGGCACTGTTAACAAGAAAGGGCGACAGATAAATGCTTTGCTTCAACTGCTATGTGTTTGCTCCAAATTTAATCCTAAAAACCCACACTGTTTTGGCACTATGCTCACTGTTCTTGGGCTGAGCTTATTGACTGTCTTACAACCTAAGCCAAGTTTAGAACTAAATGAAAGCAAGAAGTCAAAGAATCAACATGATTGTGGTGTATTCAGGAATGCGCTTGTCCCCTCTGTCAGAGAGATTATATTTAGTAGTGAATTACTAGTCTTCAAAAAAAAATGCAATAAATGGGAAAGCTGGGTAGCCTGTGGGTCCAACCTGAATTGTGTGATTCTCAGTCGTAGATGGAATTCATGCTAAACAGATTTTTAAACTAATAAGACTTAAAGCTCAATTTAAAAGCTAGAATATACTGAAAAGAATTTAAGATTATTTTATAAGTCGCATGTAATAAGATGTTGCTCTCAGAAATTAAAGAGTCTTCTTAAGATGGACTCCTCATTACAGATGGTTGTGGTTGCTGGGAACTGAACTCAGGACGTGTGGGAGAGCTGAGCCATCTCTCCAACCCCAGGAAAGGGACTCAAGTTCTTGCTTGTCCTCTGTTTCTACCCAGGTGGCAAGGATACCCATCATGCATCACTGCCCGTGTCCTTGAAAGCTCCTCCAGGTGGCTTCCTGCTGTGCTACTGTTGTTTAAACAAAGATGCACTCTGGCCTAAACTGCCCTGCCACCTCAGCAGTCAGGACCTTACTGTACAGGTCGAGGTGCTGAGTGCAGAGGGTGCTCTGCCCGTTGTGTGTCAGACAAACACACCTGATGGGGAGGCACTCACTTTCTTGCCTGCCGACATCACACAGTGATGTGCTGGACTGAACCATAAGTCACTCAGGAGTCCAAACAGCACCTCCTGCCATCCCCTGCAGTGACCCAGACCACCGGGGCGCCCTTAGCTGCCACACCCTCGGCAGTGGGGCTGACTCTGTCAATATTATGGGTCCAAGAGAGAACAAGAAAAGGGATTCCCACACTGAACACACCACAGCCCAGGTGCCTGTGGGATTTTTCTTAGTGGAAGCTGCTATAATAGATCTGACCTTCCTACGAAAGCTGACTGAGAACACCTGACCTAACCTCTATGCTTTTGAAAAACATGCAGAGGCCAGAAGAGGTCACTGGGTCCCTCAGAGTTGGAGCCAGGGCTAACAGGCATTTACCAGACATAAGTGCTGCGATCCAAACTCAGGTCCTCGTGACTGAGTAGAAAGCACTGTTGATCACTGAGCCATCTTGCCAGTTCAAGATGCTTTCTTTTTCTTCTTAGAACAACTATAATTGGCTACTTTAAAGTATAAACTTGGTAATATATAAAACCAAGAAAGGAGTTCTTTGAATTCTTTGAAGAACAAATACTATTTTTCTTTTAAAAACTTGCTGCTTAGAACAGTTAAGAGTCACAGAACTTAGCAGAAATCGTCCCTGGAACATTCAGTATTGACCACAAGGTGGTGCTGCTTCGATGCCAGTCTCAGACAAAGGCCCTGAGATAACATGCTTGCCAGGGAAGTTTCTTCACCATCAAGGCAAAAACTGATTGTCAGCCTAAGAGCATGAAGTCCAAGATGGTTTTTCTTTGAAGTTTTAGGTGACACGTGTATGCTTAGCAGTTTATATTAAGGAATTAAATCTCAGAGGCAATGGCTTCCGACCCATGTTACACCTAACCTAACAGAACAGATTCTGAATGACATATGCCCATAGACAGTCTCTAAGGGCACCAGCCATGCACCAAAGCAGGCATCAAGGTCAGAGCATCCCAGTTATACACCTGACATCTCAAAGTCCCTGCACACTTAAATCAATACTGGAGTAAATGAACAGGGAAGACACAATTCTCAAGATTCAGAATAATCCCCAAAGTTTACACAGACAACTCTGCTGTTAGGAGCTTAGCACCCACCCTTACCTGCGGGCTGTGTACAGTGACCACACAGGGTGCAAAGTGTGTTCCTTGCATGGTTGATGGAAATGGGGAGGGAAGGAGACAGGGTAACTTCCATGGATGATCCAGAGCAAATGAACAGAGGTAAATTACACTGCCGGTATGTACCTTCACCTCTGGGGGATGGAATAAGCCACCCCAGACCTCTGACTTCAGCCTGAAATTCCTAAATTCTGGCCAGTGGTGAGAAGAACATCAGACACATTCCAACAGACAGGCAACCTACAAAATAGCATACCCACACCACCAGGGTCATCAAAACAAAGGGAGTCTGAGAAACTGTCACAGGCTCGAGCCTTGAATTCCAGCACTCAGGAGCCACAGGCAGTCACATCCACCCTGGCCTGACCAGCACAGGGGCTGTTCCATGGCCAGCTAGATGCCCCTAGGAGCTCTGGTTTGCCATGGACCTCAGCTATTACAAATCCCTTCCAAAGGGCACACAGGGACCCATCCCTGCCTCCAGCCAAGAATCCTTCCTTCACCATCACCAGGTTCCCTCACTAAACTGGGTGTTCCCAA
This sequence comes from Dicrostonyx torquatus, assembly GCA_028555095.1. Classification (NCBI taxonomy): domain Eukaryota; kingdom Metazoa; phylum Chordata; class Mammalia; order Rodentia; family Cricetidae; genus Dicrostonyx; species Dicrostonyx torquatus. The sequence continues at coordinate 2,210,780 of JAQHUG010000108.1, forward strand.
GAGCTTAGGGCCAAGTGTTTATTTCCCTCTGTGTCTCCCTCATCCCTAGCCCAGCGCCCACACATTCAGAAAACCCACATGAAACAAATGTTTATGAAAGCTCACGGAGAGTGAAAGACAGACTCAAGGAACTCAGAGCGCCTCTGAGGCCATTCGGAAAAACAAACATCACGGCCAGAGAGCCACCTCCACCTCACAGTGTCCTCTTGTGACGAAAAGGATGCTGGAGCAGTTGCTAAGGACTTCGGGAAAGCCGGAGCTGAAAGTGACCTTTGGGGCACTCCATATAAAGAAAGACACAGTGACTAAGAATCTGGGTGAAAGAAAAAAAAAAAAATGGAATGCCGGCCACAGAGATAATGAAAAAGATGCAAAGGCACAGGTAAATGTGGGATCCTCTTAAGCAGTCTGTCAACTCCTCCCTCGTTTCAGAGCAAATTCACGGGACTCTCTGAGGTCCACCTTCCTTCTATCACAGAAAATCCAAGGTGGCTCACAGCTTCCGGGAGACAAGTAAGAATTTGTTTTCCCTTCTTCAAAAAGTAAACAGCTTAGTAAAACACCACAAAGTGTAAGGAAAAGAAATGGGGCTAGAGAGATGGCTCAGCAATTAACAGTGCTTGTTGCTGTCCAAAGACAGGAGTTCAGGTCCCAGTTTCCACTCTAGGCAGCTCAGGGGAGTCCGTAACTCCAGCTCCAGGGCACCCGATGGCCTCTGCTGGTCTCTTCAGGCACCCACACATATGTGCATCTCTGTGTGCAATACACATTTTTAAAAAAATCTTACAAATAAAAGAGTACACTGTAAAATCCCAAACCAATAAAGATCAGTCCTCAGGAACTGGACTGGTTTTCTTGATGTGGCCCGCCTATATCCTTTCTCATGGACAGAATCTTCTTGGGCTCAGGTCGCCTTCTGAGGCGCCCTTTCAGCTCGGTGCTCATGAAATGCTTCTCACACGCTCCTCCAAGCTTGCTCACTCGTGTTGTCACTGCTTCGCCTTTGCCACTTTCCACAAAAGCAGCCACAGACAAGAATAAACAAGTGTAAGGCACTGGGCTGGGAACAACACATGCAACCGGAAATGAAAACCACTTCAGTAACTGGCAGCATCCTTTCTACAGAAGCTATGGATGTGTCAACTCGCTCCCAAAGCCATGGCCAGAATGTTGAGAACAAATCCACACTGAACAGGCCCACCAACATTTACAAACCAAAATCTAAAGAGCAGTTGCGTTTTAGAAGTCCCTGCATTTCAATAGTATTGCTTTCTCCATCCTCCTGGTCAGAGATACAAAGTTAAAAGAAAATGAAAAAGAATGACCAACAAAGGCCAGCGAGGGCAAATTTGGGAGTCTCAGAAGTTAGAGCCACTTTGATGTGACATCAGCAGCTCTGCTCTAGCGTGTTCTAGGAGATAGCTCTTCATCAACAGCCTCTATAACTCTCCCAAAGATACATGCGGTGGACGATTAACTATCATTTCTATATAAGAGACCAAGTATCGAGAGAGGTCAGTCTAGCAGGCTGCAAAGACACAGCACCACCAACAACAAGGACTTGGGCCCTGAACCTCAGGTCTGTCCTCCTGGATAGGACAAAGCCTGGGGATACTTTTTTACTAAGGCAGCAAGAGAAAAAGCAGGGACAGTATATAAAAATTCATGTTCGCTTAATACAGACTGTACCTACTCACATTTCACAGATAACTTAAAATATCCATTTATCCCAAGTATCTCTTTAGGCACGCATGCAAGTGTTAATGTATACATGAATGTATACATATTCATTCATGTCTCAGAATGTATACATTTGGCTCTAATAAAAACTGTATCACTGAAAAAATATAAACTGTACAAAATGTTTTTAATAAAAGAAATGCCTTAGTGAATTTTTACTAAAGAGCTTAGGGTCCACAGTCATTTTCTGACTGACACAAATGGGAGCTTCCCAGCACACAAGTGTTCTATCCAGAGTCCCCGAGAAACACTGTGCTGCCCAAAATAGCAGTGTCCCTAGTACTTGATGTATTGTCAAACAACACCCTCTAGTATCATGGTGGAGTCATAACTAGGGCATGATGACCTCATCTGCAGCCTACTGTACCTTCTCCATAAAGAAGAAGAGGACACTTGGCCAACTATGGCAGGCTCATTGGCTGGCCCCACAGTCGGGCTCTGCCCCCACCTGCCCTGTACACATGACAGCATTCTAGTGTACAAGGTACATGTTTCTGGTATGACATACAAGCTCTCCACGCCACCTGGTAGACATCCAAATAAACACTAATCTGTTTCAATGACAGAAAAAACAATGGCCACACCATCCAGAGACTGTATGTTTGTGAGTGGCTTCCATGAGCAGTGGAGTGATGCTCAAATGGACATGAAGGCTTCCACTCAAGTGCTGACCTGATCGCTTGCCTGGATGAAGGAACACCATGACTTTCTCCCATGCACAGCTCCAAACGTCAGGCTACTGTCTGCACTCCATTGCTTAGCGAGCAAATAGGAACCTCTGTGGAGTATGCAGCCACCACGATCTTCTTCAACACTTCTTCAAGCCTCTCTTTTCCATTGAGAACATATGGGAAGTGTCATCAATGACCAAGGCAGGACATCACTGGGCACTTTCTGCTTTACCCACATTTCCCTTTTCTGCTGAGACCCATTGCTTCTGTAGGCCTTTCCTCTCCAATCACCAGTTCTGAAAGCTGGCTTAGCTTCCCTCCCCGGACAATTATCCATACACAGCATTTTATTTGTGTCCCATGAGTCATGTGCAAAGCCAAGAGGAGATGAGTGACCCCAGCGGCTGGAGGTAGACCTGGAACTGGAACCCGCTGGGCTATGTTGCTTTCATGCCCTATTCACAGGGAACAAAGCCTTGCTGGAGGCAGAGCTGCACATCAAGATGACACAGGCTTGCCAGAAAACACAGATCTGAGGGTGGAATCCCACTGGCGGGCATCTGGCTGAGGATGAAGGCTCAGGAGGACCAATCCTGTGGGAACGCAGTGGTGGCCACTGAGTCAAATGAAGGAAGATGGAGATGGGCTCCATAGCACATGGTTCCCAAGGAAATCTACACATCAGTCTGCATCTATGTTAAATGTGGCTTGCCCTGTGCTATAGTCAGTTCAGGCTGATATAATAAAAGTATCACACACCGAGTAACTTAAACTGTTTATTTTATATAGACTGCAGAGCAGAAAGTCCAAGATCAAAGAACTAACTAGAAATTGTCTTCTCCTCATCTTCTCACGGGGCTGTGGCATAGCCAGCTCTAGTCTCTTTCCCTAGTCATACAAGGCCATATAATACTGCCATGGGGTCTCCACTCTCGCAAGTCCATCTATTCTTAATCAGCCCCCCCCCCGCCACCGCCGCCACCTATTTCCCAATGTCAGGCCACCAGGGTTTAATATTTCAACATGGACATGTCGGAAAACACATCCAAGATCACACCTGTGAAAGGCACCAGACCCCCCCATCTTGCTAATGAGGAAACACCTGATGGCTGCCCCTAGCATACCATGCTGAAAGACCCAAGTCTGGCCTGCCTGTGCCTAGAGCAATTGGTGACAGACTGCACTGGTGAGGTCCTTCCCGCCTCAGTTACGGAGACTACTCGACCCAGGCGGGGGCTTTCAGTGGGGAGTTCTCCTCCCAGGGTTTTCCAAACTCGGGACCTGTGATCAGCAAGGAAGGCTTTTTGACGAGGGAAGTAGTAAGAAATTCACATTTCCACAAGGAAGCATGTCGTAAGTTCTGTATCCGGCATCTTCACACAAAGAAAGGACACAGGAGTGATGGGGCCTACGACTCTAAAGCAGCAGCTACTCCCAGCAAGGCTTCCTGGGCTCAGCGCTCACTGCCCTAAACAATGAAGGTTATGGGACTGGGTATTTAGCTCGGAGGTAGAGCACCCGCCTAGCATGTTCAACGTTCTGGCTTCCATGTTCAGCACACAAGGAAAAGAAAAGAAGAAACCCTGAGAGGTACTAGAGGATAGAGCTTAGTGAGAGTGTTTGCCAGGTATGTATAAAGCACTGTGCTCAAGTGGGTGAGGCGAACACGTGCTGTGTCTATATTAAGCTACAATGACCTGTTGTTAGGAAATAGGCTTTGGGAAGATCATTAAACATAGGTGGGCCTAGCTCGGCAGCAGTGACATAGGCCTTTGATCCCAGCACTCAGGAGGCAGAGGCAGACGGATCTCTATGAGATCAAGGCCAGCCTGGTTTACAAAGTGAGTTCCAGGACAGTCAGAGCTATACAGAGAAATCATGTCTCAAACAAAACAACAACAAAAAACAAAAAACAAAAACAACAAAAAATTGGTGGGCTTGTAAGGCTAAGCAATACCCCATGACAGTATATGTGTCCTTATATGACAAGGGCAAGAGACCGGAGCTGGCTTTGCCACGGCCATATGAGCAGACAGTGAGAAGACATGCTCTTAGAAAAAGGAAGAATCACCATTCTGTGTCACCTTCGTTCCCCAATCCCTGGCTTTGCACACCTTTGGCTATTCTGCCTTCAACCCAGCCAGCCATTCCTACCCCCTACCAACATCACATTTCACAGCAATTTTGAAGAGTCAAGCCGAAGCGCCAGCCCTCTCTGCCTAGTCCTACCTCACGCTAACATTCATTAATGTCAGAGAGAGATGGGACCATTTCCGCCGGCCTCTGTAAATTCTGGGTTTCACTGTGAATCAGCAATAATCAGAAAGATCCCCACTGTCCCCATCCCCGCCTATTTTCTTTGAGGCAAAGCATTCATTTTTGAGCGATGCTCTGGGCTCGTTCCAGACGCCATCTGACACAACCACGGGGTGCAGCTGACACAGCTATACGTGTGACAGGCTAAAACCTCCAGCTGTCATTAAATGCAGCAGGAAACAGGCAGCAAACCTTGAGAAACCTGAGAAAATGAGAGTGCGACCAGGGCACGGCGGTGCCAACAGACCCGCACTCACACACACACACACACACACACACACACACACACACACACTCACTCTACTCACAGGGTACACACAGCCCAGCCTGAAGGGGAAGCTGGACTTTAACTATAAAAAAGTATGTGGTCTCCGTAGACATGGCAAATAGCTATGTTCAAGGCTTTATGGATGCAAATTGTTTATGTGTCCATTAGTATTTTCAACCAGTCACATGTTGCCGGTAAATGCAGAATACCAAAATTCTCATGTCTGGGTTCCATCCCCACCCTAAGCATTAAGAAAGTGACTAGATCCTGTGTTCAGGGCTTCTGGAGCACAAACAACAACCAAAGACCAAAAAACTTCTGTCCTGGAGGAACCCATGTATCCACTCTCAAGGCAGAGAGATGCAAGGCTTGGCAGAAGGAAATACGGTGTGTGGGGTTTGCTGCCTTCAGAGGCTACTCCTCCCAGAGGGCAAAGGGAAGCTTCATGGACTGAGATCAAAGCTGACCTGAAGTCAGCTCTGAGAAAGCCTGACCTAAGGCATAACATAAGACAATGAGCAAAGCGGGGAGAGTAGCAAAGGCTGGTTTGATGAAGCAATGACGGCCAACCAAAGACCAACCAAGGAGGAAAGAAGAATCTTTTCAATAAACAGGTCAGGGACAAGTGGTGTCCACATGGAAATGATGAATTTAGTCTACACTTCACACTATACATAAGTTACCCCCAAATGGACCATAGATCCAAGTACTAGGACGTGAAAATGATGGAACTCTTAGGAGAAAGAGCATGATGCTACATTACGTAATGGTCATAAAGACATGACATCAAAAGGGCAGAGGCAAACAAAAAGCTGGACAATAAAAAGCCTTTGTTTCAAGCAAAACTATCGTGATAGTGAAAAACAAATCACAGAATGAAGGAAAGCTTGCAAACAGAGCTGATAAATATTCAGACTATTAAAAGTGCAATAAAGGTTTGGAAAGATTGTTCAGTGGTTAAGAGCACTGACTGCTCTTCTAGAGGGCCCAGGTTCAATTTCTAGTACCCACGTGATGGCTCACAACTGTCTGTAACTCCAGTTCCAGGGGACTGGACACCCATGGGAAAACACCAATGCATATAAAAGAAAATAAAATTTTAAAAGTAAATAAAAATTAAAATGCCATAAAATACAAGATACTAGTTTATATGCAATGAGTCAGGAAGATGAGCAGAGGGAGAGACGCTGGCGGGGAAACTGAGTCTACTTCTGCTCCACTGGTGGTGAGAGCACCAAGTGGTGCAGTCATTGCACAAAGTAAGCTAGTAATACAGCAAGGCATTTAACATAGAGCGACAGGTAAGACCCACTGGCACCAACACTACCTATATAAGCAACAACAAAGGAAAACATACGTGTGCATCCAAGTTAAAATACGAAAACACAGCAGTACTCATAATAGCCCAAAGTGGAAACAACCAACTGTCCATAGTGGATAGGCAAAGTGTGGCAGGTAGACAAGGTAAGATTTTATTTGGTAACAAAACTGAATGATGTCGATTCCGACTAGCAACAAAAATCATTCTCCAAACATGTCTTTTATGACACTAACTGTACAGACTACCCCCACAATGGTACTGTATAGAGACAGAAAATGGGGTCGTAGTTGCTTAGGGCTTGGGAACGGGTGGGGGGCAAGGATGAGGGGGAATGTAGAATGATTCGTAAGGAATGTAAGTTTGTTTGGGTTTTCTTTCTTAGGTGAGATTTTAAAAAGTTCTCAAACTGGACTTTAGCAATGCTTGCATTCATGTGAAAATGCCTTCAAACCCGCACTGGAAACTTTAAATAGCTGAATTATGTGGTATGCAATCAGATTTCAATAAATCTGTTTCTCAAAAACACAACTGGGTAAATTACAATGGAAAATGTATCAATTTAACTTTAGAAATTAGAAACTTCTGTGAGCCATAAAACGCTATAACCTAATTAAGGGGGAAATGGACCAGACAGGGTAGTTTTGTTTTTTTGTAACATTCGAGACTGACAGCTTAAAACAAACAGTAAAACTGTGACTAAGAAGCACACTGACGCAACAGCTATGAAGGATCGGACACATCCTTGAGGATAACCAAGTTTGTCTCGACCCTGCCATTCTACTCAACAGCCTAACCAATGAAAGAATCTCACGTTCCTTTAGCTGTCAGGACCAGAATGTTCTTTCGCTGTTCTTCCATCTAACCCCTCGCATGTCCAGCACTAGGGAAAATAGGTGAATGTGTGACTGCTGTTTTGTGTACCACAGGAGAGTGGGAGGGAACTGGGTGTGGTGGTGCATGACTGCAATCGTTGCAATCCCATAGGAGGAAGTGAGACGAAACTGGGGGTCAGAGGTCACCCTGGGCTCCATAGGAGACCCTGACAAAAGCAAACAATAGACAAAACAAAAGAAACTACCCATTAGGAGGGAGAGAAGGACTAGACATTTAGTATATCACCCACCCCTCCACACACACACACACACACACACACACACACTTTCATGAACTGGCCTTAAGTAATCCTCAGCTTCCTAAGTTGCTGAGACCACAGATGTGTGTCACCATGCCTGGCAATTCACATACTTCTGTGTACGGATAATTCTTTGCCAACTATTATCTCTAACACTGGATATTAATGATAAATATATACATGCTTGCTCTCATTAAAGAGGACTGACACGCAGTAATCATATATTCTTCATCAATGGCCGACACTTGTGAGATGATATAGACATAGACATAGACATAGTCTGGAATGCTAAAGAAACAAAACTCAAGCTACTCTTCACATGCCTTAAATTCTAAGCAGACTATAACGCTGGTATTTCTTTGGATACTCCTGGAGCAATTTCTGGGTGTAGCCAAATGACACATGGGTGAGCTAGGATTCAAGGCCTTCGAATTCAAAGTGGAACAAACACTGGCTCTGTGTATAGGCACACATTTGGAGGAGGATGACAGAGCGTGTGTGTCACAGTCACACCTAGTCTCACTCAGTAAGGGACAGCTGTCTGCCTACTCCTTGGAGAAGGTTACCACACAGTTCTCAGGAGGAAACAAGACTGTGCCAGTCACCAGGATCCTTTCTGAAGGCTGGTTTTAGGCACTCGAAGGAAAGCCAAGGACAGAAGTAACTATCTCTGCACAGGGAAGAGGGACTGTGTGTCCCTTGCCTTATTCTCCAGCCCCAGAGGCAGCCTCACAGGTGCGATGCACCGCCTTCAGCCTGTGTTCTCCTCCATGTGGGAAACCAGAACGTAGACCCTCCCCTATAGAGCTCAGGTGTCTGCAGTATACAGGCAGAATGGTACTAGTAACAGATCAGTAACTTCTACAAATTTCAGGCCAGGTCCATAATGACTGTGGGATCTTTGCTTCTTTTTCTTCAAAGAATTCTGAGTCAGAAGCTGTTCCTAAGGGGCCTCCCAACTCTATCAGTCACAGAAGCCTCCATAATCTCTGTAAGCCTCTCCAAGCATCAAAGCATCTATAATCAAAGTTATAGATGAAACTGGACGCCAGTTGAATGTTTTCTAAACAAACTTGATCTGATTCAGCTGTGATATAATGCCCCCAACACTGTACCCTGGAAAGAACGGAAATGGAAGTGTCTAAGAAGCCCAGACCGATGGGAAGTTCAAAAGAGGAGGGTCACAGAGAGAGACCCTTCTACCTCTTTATAGGTCTCAGCAGCAACAACCAGCACTGACAGAAGGCCCACAAGCACCAGCCATTTAGATGTTTTCCAGAAGACGGTAACTTCAGAAACAGCTCCCAGTGAACTCTGAAGGGAGCAGCAATCAATATTGCTTGGTGGAAAGCAACTGGCCAGTGTGCAGCAAGATTCCTCACCGTGCAGGCCATTTAGTTGAGTAATTCCACTCTGGGAAGTTACTACCCTGAGCAGATATCAGATGTGCATAAAACCAGAAAAAAAAAGGTATCAGGAGTTCAGGAGATGGGGTACACATCAATATGGATGGCTTACTGTTAAACAGTATGCTTATAGGCAGGGTCTTATATAGCCCAGGTTAACTTGAACATCTGACTCTGCTACCCCTACCTCACAGGCACCACAGCTGTTCTTGGTAAGATGGGAAATGATACATCCTATGGTACATATGACACCACAGCCAAAAATTCACACCAGGAATTAGCATTTTAAGTCATGCTACAAGGTTTGTTTTATATGTAATTCCTCTGTCTTACCTGTTCATGACCTGGAATTATAGGCATGTCCCACTATACATGGCTACCAATTCTTTGAATGAAAAACAATATGAACATTTAAAGTGGAAACTAGTTTTAAAATCAATTATAGAATATTGAGACAGCTGACAATAAATATCAAGTTCTTAAAGAAAAGTAGAAATGCCATACAGTATGATATAAAGCAAGAAAAAAGAATAGAGAAGAATTCTAACATGTGGGTCTCAGGTTTACATGGGGTAGATTTGGGGGAGAGGCTGGAAGATGAATCAATCAGTGATGTTGTCATCAGGCAAGCATGACAGCGTGAGTTTGAGTTTCAGTAACATATACAGAAAAGTTAGGTACAGCAGTATGAGCCTGTAACCCCAATGTTGGGGAGTCAGAGAAAGGAGGCTCTTTGGGGTTTGCTGATGGCCAAACCTGGCTTAGATGGATGGGGATGCTCTGGGTACAATGAGAGAATCTGTCTCAAAATGTAAGGTGGAAAGTCAGGAGGCAGAGGTAGGTGGATCTCCAAAGTCTGAGACCTGTCGAAACTACACAGAAAGTACCAGCTGGGCCGTGGTGGCTCAGGCCTTTTAATCCCAACACTTGGAAGGCAGAGGCAGGCGAATCTCTGTGAGTTCAAGATCAGCCTGGGCTACATAGTGAGTTCCAAGACAGAGAGGGCTGTTGCACAGAGAAATCCTGTCTCGGGGGCGGGCAAGCGGGAGTGGGGTGGGGTGGGAGTCTCATGCTAGCCATAGATACAGAGTGAGAGCCAGTCTCAAAAATACAATAAGATAGGTGAAAAAGCAATCAGCAAAGATCCCCAATGTCAGCCTTTACAGACACATGAACACACACATAAACACATATACAATATGCACAGGCACACATACACACATACAATACACACATGCATACACACCACACACATACACATGTATACAATACACACGCATGTGCACACAGACTAGCAAAAAAAAATATTAGCATGTCAGTTCTCTCTCAAGGATGAGATTTCCAAATTAAGAAACACTCTTGCAGGGTAGGGTAAGGAAGCCTTGGCAAACATTAACTCAAGGTCCAAGAATCAAACAAGAAAGGTGAGTTCCACTTCACAGCTTTGTCTAATAGACAACAAGTGGGGTTTGCACAACCATCACAACAGCTATACAGGGCAAAGATCCCTAACCCTTGCAGAACACAAGAGTATTCCAGGTTTTAGAATATGTGAATATAGATGCTCAGACATGGGGGGACTGGGACCCACAGAGTGCAGAACTCAAGAGTATTTCCGGTTTCAGAATATGTGAATATAGTACTAAGGCATGGGGTGGGGTGCTGGGACCCACATAATGCAGAACCCAGAATGCTTTCAGGTTTTAGAATGTGAATACAGGTGCTAAGCTATGGGAGGACTGGGACCCAAGTGAAACTGATTTCCGCCCATGTCCACCCTACAGGCATAACCAGAAGGAAATGCATGCAACACCTTTAGTGCACCTAAATCTTGCCCATGACCAGTCACATGAAGTTGTGTGTAATGACATGTCCAGGCTCAAAATTGCAGAGATCGGGGCATTTCAGATTTCAGAGTTTCGGATTAAGGCTGTTCAACCAGTACTGCCACCTGTCATAATTTCTGTTGCTTCCAGTACAATGTACAGCAGTTGATTCATCACGGAATAACAGCGCCAGTCTCTGCCGGTTTCTTCTTTGTTTCTTTAAAGCATGTCTTCCGGTAAGGACAAAGCATCGCCACAAAGCACCACCCTTTCCACTGAGGAAGGGGTCCGATGCAGTCAACCCACCACCAGGTTGCTGGCTGGTCATCCCCGGGAATGGTGCCAGATCTGGGGCCCAGTGTTGGTCTCTGGCACTCAGCAGAGAGCTCAGTAGCAGCTGTAGCCAGGTCAGCCTTCATGAGTGGAAGTCCACGTTGTTGTACGACTTCCGTCTCTACCACCATGGCCGCTCTGTTCATGGCCAAGGAGAGAGGCTGACGACCCACAGCACATCATCCTGTCTACACGATTACTGAACTCCTTCCTGCTCTGCTAAAGCTACCTTTTGATGAGCATTTTTATGGGACACAAGAATCCTCGGCCCACTCAGAGATCTAGCCACACACTTCTTCCCTATCAGTTACTTTTCGAATGCTGTGACAAAACATTGTGACTAAGCCAACTTACAAGAGAAACTGTTTAAAATTCAGAACTCACAATGGCAGAGAGGTATAACCGTAATGGCAGGGAGCAAGGCAGGACAGGCACTGGAGAAGCAGCAACCAACAGGAAGTAGAGAAAGCAGAGGGAATGGTGTGGGCTTTTGAAACCTAGTGCTCACCCTCAGAGACACACCTCCTCCTACAAGGCCACACCTCCTAATCCTTTCCAGTTACAGCTAGGGACTAAGCATTCACAGAGGAGCCTATGGGGGCCATTCTCATTCAAACCCCCATGTCCTCAAATGTCTTTCTCACCAATTTTCCAATCATGCTCTTTCCAAGTTCTTGATCATCCAGCCAATACAGTAGCTACATACAGCAAGCACAAATCAGTAAAGAATTGTGCATATGGTCATTTCTCCTTGCAAGCAAAATGCACAACCATGTACGACTGACTGTTTGAAGTTTGATTAGCATCAAGCCGTGAAGTGTTTCTATATAAGTAAGTAAACAGTTTGGTGGCTTAGGGGGAGCTTCTGAGGGTTTTCGTTGATGAAGACAAGATCTTGCTATGTGCAGCCAGGATGGCATGAACTCTTGATTCCAAGGTTTTACATCTTTTAGAAGCAACTTCATAAACATTATAAATCATTTTTTAAAAAAAAAAGCCCGCAGGGTAATTTGAAAGCTGGGCCTGAACAACAGTCGGGGTGCACAGGCCATAGCGAGGAAAAGAGGGGTACCTGAGGATGGAGTGGCTCATTATCTTCCCAGAACTGAGGTACACTGCATTATATTACTGTATCCTTAGTAGCAGTGCTAGTTCTAAAATAGATGGATATTTTTAAAGTCAGTGCATGCTCACTGCCATATGTCAACCTTTTTAAAAATTGGAGAAAAAGAAAAACCAGGCAGGTAAGACATTAGCACACAGGATACTTTCCCAATAATACAGTCTAAGCAGAAGTGTGTTAGGAACTATGAAAATATTATTTCATGTCTTGTAAGCCACTGCCATTCTTAAGCAGCCAGCTTTGCCTTCAATCTTCTAAGTTAAAATTACTAAGATAATGGCACCAAATCAGTACTGTGAGACACTAAGTTGCTACATGGATTTAGGCAGTGCACAAGACCTGTTCTGTTAGCATGGATCTGCTCAGTAGTGTTCTAAACTAGAATTCATTTTTTCTTTAATCCGTTGAACGATTGAATATTCAGGAGGATGGCTGCATCCTTCTGTCCCTATGATCAACCAAAGAACTCAGAAATAAATTTCATTTTTTATAACAGAAAAAACTTTGGGATATTTTTCTCAAAGCTAAACCTATCTGATATTGTCCAAGGAAGAAGGGACACAGTGGCCAGGGTTTCTGTGCCCATCTGAGGAGTCTCCTCTTCAAACCCTTCAGGGCAGTCATGTCGCCCCGGCTTGCCTGCCAATGCTACAGAGAGTCCCACCAAACAGACACTGTGTGAAATGCAGTCTTCCCTAGAGTCTCAGGTGGTCCCCAGCCCTGGGGCAAAGCAATGGCAAATCATTGTCTGAGCAACTGCATGGCAGAAAGGAGCAGTTTCAGTATGCCAAATCTCTGTGCTTGGCATTCCCTTCAAGTGAGGCTCTTCAGTGAGAAGCAGGCTCTATTATTATTATACTTGGCTAAGACATTTTGGTTGCCCTGAAGCATCAGTTATGTGAAGTGCACAACGTTAAAGACAAAGTATTCAGTGACACTTGTGAGAGTGTAGGAAGGCACACTTAGTTCAGGAGTGGGAGTTGGGCCACCTGCAGTAGAAATTTTCAGGAAAGGAAAGACTAGGCTCAGCTCTGAAAGTTGCACAGCCAAATGGGGGATGTATAGCCACGCTACAGGGTAAAGGTCAGAGGACACATCGGGAATAAGGATGGGGATTCTGGCTGAAGTAACCTAACAGGGTTCTGCTGAACTCAGGCCAGGATGATCACTTATCACCAGGGAGGGGGGGGGGCAGAGGAGGAACTGAGGGTGGGGACAGGGCTTCCTTGTTAAACTGACATAACAGGTTTGTTGGCTAAATCTGGATTTTATAAAACAATAATAAAAGACAGGCCTGGGAGAAGGTTCATGAGTCTGAAATTTTCCTGTTGAGAAACCCACTCACCTCAGGTGAAAAGACAAAGCAACAGGGCTGTTAAAAAGACATGTGCACGACTCCTAAGACTGGTCATTCTAACCAGGGTAACCTAGCCAAAGAGGCCCTGTGGGAAACACGGTTTGAAGGAAGAAAAGACATCTGACCCAGAGATACAACAGTGGAGCAAGCAGAGGACATTCCAGGAATTTCCCTAAATACTGATAAACAGGTCAAATTCCTTGGCACGGAAAATCACTTCATACCAAAAGAAAAAAAAAAGTTCCCAAGTTCCAGCTAACAAACGAACTGGAAACAATGCTGTCCAGAATAAGAAAGTTCTGGAACAATGAAAGATTCTGGACAATCACCAAATTCACACCACCATTCCAAACACAGAATGCCTCAGGGTTTTCCCTCTTAATTTTACCACACATAAATCTCAAACACCGACTAAATGACTCAGAAATAATGCATATGCCACTCCAAGCAACACAAATATTTAAGAAACCAGAAACTAATTAATTTCATAGCCCGGGGGCGCAATCTAGATGAACCCTGAATATGTTCCCATGTAATTGAGAAGAATTTTCATTGGCACGTGATCAATGAGATCCCAAATTATCCTGTCTTTTTAAGCAAATATTCAGCCAATTTAAAAGAATATCAAAGAAGTGTGAGGACCCCAGGGATGAGCACCACCGGAAAGGCTTCTCTCACATCTGAACCCCAGCCTCTCACGGCCAACTCTTACTTGCTTTTCTTCTCAGTATCACCAAGTGTCTGAAGCTGGTAATCATGAAAGGGGTCAAACAGCCTTACACAAGTAGCCCCTGAGCCAGGGCCCCTGCACTGCTACAAGCCCGACTCTTCAGCACAGATTAACCTTCAGAGCTGTTCCAGTGGCACGTGATGTCAGCCGGCAAACAGATGCAATACACCAGGCTTGGCAGTAATGAAGAAAATGCTGACACTCTCCTGCATCCAGAACTTTAGGGGCATCTTGTAGCTAGCTGGGTGGTGGTGGCGCACACCTTTAATCCCAGCACTCAGGAGGCAGAGGCAGGTAGATCTCTGTGAGTTCACGGCTATCCTGATCCATAAAGTGAGTTCCAGGACAGCCAGAGCTACATAGAGAAACCTTGTCTCCAAAAACAAAAAAAGAGGAAGGAGGGAGGGAGGTGGGGGTAAGGAAGGAGGGAGGGAAGGAGGGAGGGGAAAAAAATTAGAGACATCTTGTAAGAGACAGTGTTCCTCGATTCACCATGAAGAAGCTGAGAACGCCAATGGTAAACATTAGTTCTTATATCAAGATCTTGAATCTTTATGAAAGGCTATTCTGGGTATTTTTTTAATCATTATGTATGGATGTGGAACTATACAGAAAGGTGGGTAGAAATACTTTTATTTTTTCCCCGAGGACAGCCAGCAGCAGTTAGGAGTACCTACTACTCTTGAAGAGAGTCTGAGTGTAATTCCCCATGTCGGGTGGCTCACAACCACCCATAACTCCGGCTCCAAGAGATCCAACAATTTCTGGTCTGAGGGAACCTGAACTCACACACACACACACACATACCCACACAGACACACACACCTAATTAAAAATATATCTTTCTTTTTAAATCCCCTTCTTCTAGAAGTTATTTGAACACTGAAAAAAAAATTCTCCTAAAAGATGTGTTTTTTTAAGATGAGGTCTCACTATGTTGACCAAGCTGACCTGAACTCCTGGGCTCAAGCAATTCCACTCCAGCTGGGATTATAGGCACACACTGAATACCTGGCTCTTACAGGCACTCACTTACCTTATTTACATTTAATGAATATATTTAATAACCAATATGAAATGTATATAGACACTGGGCGTTTTTTTCTTTACCTGGGGATTTTTTGATTGACCTTGACTGCGTCAAGTGCGACTGTCGAGGCAGCAGAGGTGATGAAGGCAGAGACATCGAAACTCCTTTAGCCAAGCTCACACGATAGGGGTCTTCTGCTGTAGGAAGACCGCTCACAGGAGAGTCACCACTGTGACCGGAGGACAGGGCAGGCGTCTCTGAACCAAAGTCACCACCTGGAGTGGAGAGATGGCATCTAGGTTACACCATCCACACAAGTTGATGAGACTTTAACTCCTAAGAGCTATGTTCTTAGAATACAATTCCCATATAGTGAATTTCTTTTAAATCATTTCCCTTATCACTCTTGAAATCTGTTGCCTACACGAGAGACTCAAGCTTTGCCACGGAAGCATCAACAAACCCGGCCAGGAGGCCCTTTCTGTTCTGCTCAATTGCTACAGAAGGTCATGATCCACAAGACGCTCTGATTTAGTTGCTGCAGTTACGAGCTGGAGGTCGCCGATTCCAACGCCAGGAGCTCTCTGGATTCTGAGCCCGCAGTCTGCTTCCTCCAATACAGGGCTGCCAACGGAAGACCCGGACTGCTTCCACGGTGTTCCCTAGAAATACTTGTCTTTCCCGATCCCGTCTACTCTATCATTCTGAACCCTCACCAACCCCAAACCATCACAGGGCTCATCTACCGAGGAGATTCCTGTAGTATCTAACCCCCAAATGAACCTGGGAACAAAGTAGCACACCATTATGAACTAAAACTTTCTAGAGGGAGCAGATCCTCCAGAAATACAGAGGCTGCAATCGCTGTACAAAGCATATGAGGAGTGCAGATCTGGGCAAGGACGAGCCAAGAAAGAAGAGATGCAGCCAGTCTGCACAGCCCGGGTGATACACTTTGCTCCTGTCCTCCCCTACTCCGCCACCCCACCCCCAGTCACAGTCCCTCAGTAGAGACCGTGGAGCAGCTGAGGACTGCAAAGAAACCTGAGTCATCACCCCATAGATTATAAAACATCTTCAGAGTTCTAAATTATGGGCAGCAGCAGAATTAGGAGGAGACATGCAAGTTTTCCATAAGCAAAATCAGTCTGTCTGACAAACGCCCTCCAACTAGTCCTTGTCATGGCTTCTGCTAAAGAAGAAAATGCAAGTACTACATTTGGGGGGGGTGAAACCCAAGATCTGTAGAGCCACGCAGACACGCATTTTTTTCCAGATCTTTGTGCATAAGGCCCCAAAAAGGGATGTGACCGAAGCCCATCATCATCCATGTTGCATTGTTGGACTTGTTTTCCACATCTGTAGCCACGGGGAAGGAATGCTAACGCTGTCACAGAACGGAGGGACATGCTCAAGCCTCACTTCCATGAGCAATAGCCAAAGAGCTGTCAAGAGAAAAGCCATGGGTACTGGCAGAGTCGGGAGGGTCTCTCCAGTCTCACCTTCAGTCTTCACACTTGAAGCATGTCAATAAACTTGGGACATTACAATGATTTATCACTATCTGCCCAAATGACTAGCATTTGAAGAAGAGGAAGAAAGGCACAATCACTAGACAGCTCTCACTGGAGTTACCAAAACACTCATGGCAGGTGACCAAGACAGGCTACCCCTAAGGGAGGAGGGTAAACATAGGTTTGTAGAGGCCCTTTACCCTGCCCACATGAACGGTAGAGGCCCCTGCACCGGACCTCCATACTCTCGCTTATCACGCCTTCATAAACATCCATATTACACACGTTACATACACACAAGAGAAGCAGCCTGGATTCTTGGAGATGCCACCTCTTGAGATCTTTAGCCAGTGCATGAGGCACCCAGATTACCACCTCTGTTATTGCATAAAAGGCAAAGCCAAGGCGAGAACTAGACCGTTACCTCCCGACAGGGCTGTGTGCTTAGAGGGACTTGTGAGATCAGGACAATTACTTTCTCGGTCTCCTAACGAGTTCCATGACCAGTCCCCACTACCATTTGGTTCTGTAAGCAGGTACAGCACCTACAAGAGCACTCCAATGACCTGATTGTCAGGTGCCCAGGCAAGTACACTCGAAAACAGACAAGAACATACAAGAAGCTGAGGTTACAGCCCTACAGTGGCACTGGACACTGGGCAGTGTTGATTTTCCATGTGTTTGAAGAGAGTTCCATGGCCTCATGGGTCCCTGCGTATTAGCCAAGTCACGGACTTGGACTGGAAACAGTGAGATAGCCTGACAAGCCATAAGCAACAGTCTCCCTACTCACTCCGAAAGATTTCTGACCTACACATGAAAACCCGGACTTCCAACCCCTTCATTCCAACGGGAACACAAAGAAATGGGGAAAGGCACACACCATCACCAGAAGCTTTAAAAGTTATGCTTGTTCCCAAGAAAAGGGTTTTTATCTCAGACATTTAGAATTCTCTAACACAGAACAAGAGAAATTAGGGACTGGGGAACTGGAGGGCAGAAGATTTAGAGCATTTCCTAATCACAAATTCCGCCCATAAACTTTGTTTGCATCAAGCAAAGCAAATATTTTCATGAACCACAAGTCTGTGAGAAACAGTTTCCAAAGCATGCCGCAGCCAGGAGGACCCTCAGCCTCGGGAACAGCTGGACCCCAGCTCTTTGATTTTATGTAGGCTGCAATAAAAATGGGACTTGGAGATGGAGCTTGGGGGAGGGGCACTTCTATTTCAGCTTGACTTGGCCATCTCATGACATTATCTGTCCCAAACATGCTGTTCTGCTTGGTTTTTCAGAAACAAACTTCCAGCTTCCTTTCATTAGGAAGGCACGCACAGGGGGAATAACCGTATGCATGTGCAGGGGGCACAAAGCACCAGGTGGGAGATCCAGCTGCTCAGAGGCTGGGCAGCATCCTGGAGCCTACAACGTTAACAGCACAGGGCAGCAGGTTTAGGTCAAAGAAAGCCTAGGACACCAGAGGCCAAAAGCAGAACTCTGGTAGGGGCCCACACATCAGTGATGGGGCATGCTCTAAGCAACCAGACATCAGAAATCCCCTGTATTGTGAAATATCTGCACACTGTGTGAAGATATATTGCTGTGATTGGTTTGGTACAGAGCTGAACGGCCAAGCGCTAGGCAGGAAGTACAGGTGGGACTTCCAGCCAGAGAGAGGAAGGAAGAGGAGACAGATAATCGAGAGGCAGAGGAGATGCCAACAAGACATGGAAGGAGTCAGACATACAGAATGGAAGGTAAAAAGTCACATGGCAAATTTACATTATATGAGCTAGTGGGACAAGCCTAGGCTTAGGCCGAGCTTTCATAATTAGTAAGGAGTCTCCATGTCACTGTTTGTGGGAGGGTGGTCCCAGTGGAAAAGTTTGCTACACCCTGGTTGATTCAACATTCCTCAACATTCCTCAGCAGATGCTTAGAGAGGCAAAAGAAGAATTAAACACGGTTCACTACAACAATCAGCATGGCTGGGACATTTCACTGGGCCTTGAGCAGATGAAGTTTTCACTACAACCTACTTTATCCCTCACTTCAATTAAGTAATAGGAAGCACACTTCAGTCACTCTTCCTGTCGCTGCTGCAGAAAGGCCAGGCTGGGCAGGACACAGGCATCCACTCCAGGGTGTGCAAGCCATGTTATCGATGACCAGGATTTGCCAGGCTCCCCTCCAACACTGGCAGGAGCGTCCCATGGAGCATTTCAACACCGCGGAGAGTTCATCTCAGAGAGCCCCTGATCCAATCACAACTCTCAGGGGCAGGAAACTGGAACAGCATTAACTGGGAGGAAAAGAGGGAGCAGCTGGAGTCTTCTCCCAAACTGGCCAGCTCAGATTCTAACACACTATTCCACTTGTTAAAGAATGCTGGGGAAAATAGAGAGCCTCAAAGAAAACACGTTCTAAATCAGCCAAATATGTAAGGGGCAATCAAACTTTTTCTGTAAAGGGTCTAATAGTATCTTAGGCTCTGTAAGTTATATATATATATATATATATATATATATATATATATATATACACACATACATACAGTTTCTGACATTCTCTCTCTCTCTCTCTCTCTCTCACCTCCTTTCCTATTTTAAAATCACTGATTTCCTGAAGTCTAAAAATAAAAGATCAGGAAGGGCATGGGGATGAATGGACATTTATAAGGTCTTCTGGGCTTACAATAAATCAAAATTAAAATATCCACACAGAAGAAGTATCAGAGTGAGAGCTGTATTTGCGAAGATAATGGACTCAAAGAGAATAAAGGCATCCAATAAAGCCTTGTAAATTGGCGGAAATGGCTTTTGATAATGGTTCTTTATTTTAACTTTCCCCCCCCATTCTTAAAGACTCCGAGTGAGGATTTAAGTATGCAATGGAAGAACTGTGAATCTAGGAGATGGATGTTTAAAGGTGGCCATGCTGAAGTCGACACTGCAGATTAGAGAACATGGAGTGCAGGATTAGAGACGGCTTTATAAAACCAGTGCAGGGAAGGCAGGCAGATGAAAGCAAAGCCTACCTGAGACAGGGTCGCCTTGAGAAAGACAAGGGCAAGCTCAGACATTCAGGTAAATAGGTCTACAGAGGCAGGAAATAAGATTTCCATTTATCGCGCACTAAAGTGGCTGGGGAAGCAGGACTGGAAGCTTCAAATAGAAAGAGAAAGATGCTCTGTTTATCCAGCTTCAGAAAATGGGACTGGGGTGATACATTTAACTAGGACATTAAACGTATTACAGCATCTTATACGGTTCCTGCCTCTAAGCACACTGTTTTTTAAACATATTTTCCATCATAAGGTTTTATAATCACATAACTCCTATATTTACAGAAACCCAGCAAGCTGGAAGAAATTTCCTCTGCAGTGTCATTTCTGAGCCTTGTCAAAGGCTTTCTCTGCAACGGGAAGCAGTTTAGAGCATCCTGTGTCTCATGTGTCCGCCTGGCATCTAGTCAGAGCTACTGAGCATTCAGTGGACATTTTCCAAACGAAAGGATAACGGGATCCATGTCAACAACTTTCCAAAACATATTCACACCATCACGGCTAATTCGCTAACAGTACCACAGTAACATCAGAGAAACAAGAAACCAGCTAACTCCCAGCGTCCAAACAGGGCCAGCTGATAAGACAGGTGGATCCTTTGTCTTCGGATATTATACAAATGCCTTCTAACCAGAGGCCAGCAAATGTCCTCACATCGCAAGCTGTAGAACTGCACACACAAAAGCACCTCATCCCAAAACATACAAGTAAACAGACTGGCATTTCCACCCAAACTGCCCAAGTTTTCCCTTTAAATTATGTCGCCACGCAGGAGCTACTATGACTTATAAATATATGACGTCAGGAAAACCTCCATTTTCACACCCTACGCAAGCATAATTTAAAGCAAATGCTTCCAAAGGTGCAAGCAGGTGCCCAGACAGACACCAAGTGCACGCTGTCTCCTCATTTCATCTTCACAACCTCCCTACCAAGCTTGCGATTCCCCGTTCCCTTCTCAGATGAGGACACTGAGGACCACAAAGGACTAAGTGATATCCCTGAGGACACCAGCAAATGTCAAAGGGGAGTTTGGACTGAGGCAATCAAACATGGAATCCATCTTCCCAGTGCCATTCCCATTTCAGAAGGCTGCTAGGATATGCTTTCAATATTATGTCATTCTGTGTACTTAACAGAGAACACCAAAAATAGTGTATGTAGGTCTCCACGTGGTCCCAGGCCACCATGAAGAAGCCTGCTCCCTCCTCTATCTTCCAGTTCCGTGCCGGCTGCTTAATTAGTTCCAAGCACTGTTGAAAATTCCGCTGGGGAGGTGCCCAAGTCTTCTGATCATTAATTTTCTTTCAGTCACACCTTGCGCTGCTGTCACACAAACCAAATACATCTGAAGCATAAGTGTTTAGTCATCGAGCACCCGAAACAGGTTCCTTTCCTTTCACCCAGAACTGCGCGCTCATTAACTCTTGTGGTGTATGCCTGCAGCTTCTGCAGCATTAGAAGGGCAGGTCCAGCCCCACCCCCACCCCAGTCTGGCCCAGAGGAAGAATAAAGATGTGGGTCAGCTGCGATCTGCAACCCACAGCAGCGAGGAAAGGTCTGTGGAACGCTCGCAAAATTCCTTATTCCACATTTCCTCGGCAGCACATAGATGCTTCCTGACCTCGCGGACTGCACCAGCTCTCTGGTTCTGAAGCTTTCGAGGTCTTGTGTTCCTACAGCTGATCAGGGTGCAGCCCGACTCCTCTGTTTGCTCGGGGAGGAGGCCTAGAGCTGCCTGGGAAGCCGTTTCAGCTACTGCAGCTCAAGTCATGGGCTTTCAAACTCTCCCCGAGAGGGTAACACAATGCAAGGCGTAGCAGGGATTTCTCTTGCCGCTGGAACAAGAAGCTGGTCAGGATCTAAGATGCTTGTGCTGGGAATCCAGAAGTCAAGGCCAATATGGGGAAGAAGAAAAAATAAAGACAAATGGAAGGGAAAGGAAAGAAATGATCGTGTACAAAAGTTTTCTATATTTAAAAATGTATGCTTCGTGGGGGTGTATGTGTATACATTTGTATATGTTATACAGTATTTATCTACAACCCTATGTGTGTGATATACATGTAAACACACCTGTTTGTGGATGGAGGATCTCTGGAAGGACACATGCATTCTGTAGTCATGCCTGCATCTGGAAACGGGAAGTAAACAACTGGGAGCATGGACAGAGGTTAATCCCTGTCTATGGCTGACACTCTCTGTGTGCACATCTGATGCAAATATTTACATTATACTCCCAAGGATAGAGCCATGTGTATACTTGAAGGTCTTTGGGTTAAACTGGCCACCTGCTATGATCTAACTTGGCAACCGAAAGAAAAGAAGTTCCATCCCACAGGGTATGTGCTCAGGGACACCTGTGGGGTGATTATCACCCAGAGGTGACCCTGACTGCCAGTGGCAGGTGAACGTGAGACAAGGGAGGAAGAACAGCAGAATGCCAACATCAGAGGTAAGCATTTCTTCTTCCTGACCCTGGACTGTCTCGGCGCCAGCTCCAGATCATCTTTGCTGTCACTGGGGTGGGGTGGGACAGAGGATGGAGTGGGTTGAGGTGCAATGGAAGGGGTAAAACTGCATCAGGCAAGCAGCTATACAAAGCTTCCCGAGAACCCCAGTAAAATATCTCTAAAACTCACATGTGCAGAAACTGTATCCCCAAATAGGAGATGGCTAGAAAAAAACAAGAGAGACCAGCAATCTAAAAGACAACAACGGAGCAGACTTTGTAGTTGCAACAACCAGCGGCTTAACCGCACTCTAGTTACCCTTAACCGCACTCTAGTTACCCTTAACCGCACTCTAGTTACCCTCAACCGCACTCTAGTTACTGAGGCTGCTCCATCCCAAGCCTCCGAGCACAAACACTTCCTGGACATTGATTCAACAGGTTCCCCTTACACAACAGGCCTCCCCTAAAACCATCAGTGCTGAGGAGCTGATAGAATGAATTTATGGTTCATCAATGAAAGGAAAGTGAGCATCTTGAAGACTTGGAGGAAGAAAACTGATAACAGTCAAGGACAGCTGGGCACCCTGGGGGGTTACGGATGGCTTTCACACCGCTTGCTTTCCAATGACTTCACCTGCAACAGCCTAGGATCCACCAGCACTTCATATTAACCACTAATAAAGAGCAAAGGCTCAGGACAGGTTACCCTGGGCATGGAAGGCCAAGGCCAAAAAAAAAAAATTAATTATGTGAGAAACGATTACAAGTGTGGAAAACAAAAGCTGTTTCTCAGGAGAAACCTAGACATGACAAAGTCATTAAAACCAAACCCTGTTCTGACAGGAGGAATGCAGACAAAAGGACCCATCAGGCCCTAAGCTGCATCCCTAGGGGGAAGACCCAGCCCTAGTGTCATCTGGTAAAAACTTTGTTCTGAAAGCTTAAGACTGTCATAGACAGTTTGGATGTGTGTGAAACAGAGGGTGTGACAAAGAGCCGGAATCCAGCCATGCTGAGCTGTTCTAGAACGCTGTGAAACAAGGTACCACAAAAGGGGGTGGTTCAAACAACCCATAGTTAATTTCTTGCATTCCTGGACCTAACAGTCGACAATCAAAGCGTGGGGTAGGGTCATGCTCTCACCAGGACAAGCTAGTCCATGCCTCTTCCTTCGTTTCTACTTAGTCATCTCTGATGTTTCTTGGCTTGCAAACTCATCATTCCCACCCCTGCCTTCATCCATCCACAGTGTTGACTCTCCATGGTAGTCTGCTTGAGACAGGGTCTGACTTCATAGTTCAGGCTAGCCTAGAACTCACCATGTAGCTCAGGCTTGCCTCAGCCTCCCAAGTCCTGAGAATACAGGCATGGACATCACACTCAACAATGTCATAGTCAATCTTATGAATCCCTGGCATCTGAAATTACAACCACCTACCTGATCCAATCAAGACCTTTAAATTGATCACATCTGTCAACACTATTTCCAAATGAAGTCATTTCCACAGGTGCTATATTAAAAGGGGGGGGCTTCAACATATCTTTGCAGGAACTACGATTCCATTTACCCACTTTGCCCTCTCTATCATCAAATGCCAGAAATTGAAACAATAGTGATATAGAGAGGGAGGGGCTAGGATGACCAAGTCTCAGCGTTGAAACAAGTTTTCAACTGTACATCATAGCAATCAAAAGCATTCTGAGATACTCACAGATTCAAAACACATAGTGCGTTTATTATTTTGGAGACAAAAAAGAAAACATTACTTAAGAGACGCATCTAAATTAACCACAACAGCAGCGACACCGTGGCTTTAAAATGTACGTACTATACAACCCACGCCTTCCAGCACTTTAGTCAACTGCCCCTTCCCAGCTCCTTCGCTTTCAGGAAATGTGCTTTGAACCATTTACTTCATTCCATAATGGAAAAAGAACCTCTTCCTTATCTGGGTGGCCTCTTAAATTAATAACTGTAGCTGTCCTGCTAGAACTAGCTAACAGCAAGTTAGCATTTACAGGATCGGGACAAGGGGCAAAGCTGCCCCCACCAACAGAGCGGCACAAAGACTGGTTTTGGTGCCAATTACAAGTTACAAGAAGGAAAAAGAAACAGTTTGAGTGGCATTTTTTAAAACCACATGGAATAAACATCTAAGCATGTATATGTAACATGCTACATGCTGTATGACACTAGTAAAATGTGACACACAAGCAAAGCCTTAGAAGAAGTACATTAACACGTTGATAATGGCTGTTCCTCAGACTTAGAGGCAAGGATGGGTTCCCTCTTCCGCGGCTGTGTCTAGTTTGGCATGAATTCTGGCAGTGTTTAAGACATGAATATTTTATAAAGTAGACTTCATTATCTAGCACATAGAAACTTCTCTTTTTATTTCCTGGGGATGCCCAGTAGAGCGATCCCACTGGATACTTAGCAAGAAGCTTCAAATCATAACCACTATGAACTTCAATCCACAGGTTCAGCCTTAAGCTAACACACCCAACACATATATTGAGGTCTTACTGACGTAGGATGGCCGATTCCCTACTGATTGTTCTACAGCGACGGTCTAAACTGGCTTCTTCCCCATGTGGACACAGGGTCTCCCCATGAAGCCCAGGCTGGCCCCAACGCCTGCAACTAGGATTAACGTGTATTAACTACAGCCCAGTTGTCTCAATTTCTTTGCCTTCAACTTCCAAACTCAACCAATTACTGATTTCTTTTTGTAATGCCAAATGTCCTTAAACACAAACCCAAGTTCACCCTCTTCATTCATAACATAAAGAACTTCACTTACCCACTAAACCTTCCTAGGGTTGACATGAGAAATAAGAGGAACACAGGGCCACAGACGTTACAAATATGTCACTAGTGTTCTCAAACCAAGCAACAGGATAGCCAGTGCCTACAAGGGTATCCATCCTGAAACCACTACCACCCCCATCTCACTTATATTCCTTAATCCCAAGATTACAACCAAGCTCAATGACATTCACATCAAGGGAGCATCACAGTAACACAGTGGAATGTGCAGTTATGTCTTAATTATAAACACTATTCGGTCTACTGAGTGTATCTGGACTGATAAAGATGACTGCCTTTGCTGACTCTATGTGTGTGGGAGGAGGGTGACAGCTGGAGGACAGCTTGCAGGTACTGGTTCTCTCCCTTCTGTTGTGTGTGTTCTGGGAATGGAGCTCAGGTCACCAGGCTTGGCAGCAAATACCTTTACCGCTAAGCCATCTTGCCAGCCCCCTAGTAAGGATGATTAAGCGAGTAGTCATTATTAAGCCCTCACTCAATGTGCCAGACACCTCATTAAACATACATACATTAATTTATTCATCGTAGTCCATTTAAGAGAGACGCCTAAAATCTCACTTGTTCCAGAAGAGGGCACACAGAGCTGCCCACGGCTGAGAACCCAGGCTCCTGACTTGTCACGACTCTATCACAGCAGCACACTGGCACTCTGGCCCAAGCAGCAGATGCCCTAAGCCAAGTGCGTACCGAGCATGGAGAACTAACTGCTCAGTGCCTAAGAAATGCTGTCACCCACAGATCATTTAGCAAGTCGTGTTTCTCTGAATGGTAATCATCAGGAACATTCTGTCACATTGGACATGGTGACATTTTGGGGGTGGAAAAAATAAGTGGAGGGAGAGGCTTCTGGAACAATACCATAACCTGTACGCCACCCCCTCACTCACTACTCAGTCCCAAACTCCACCAGTACCAATGGTAAAGCCGCGTGCCAGCAGGCCTCAATAAAGAGAAAGAGTGAGGATAAAGGGAGCTGTGATCTCTCCTGCTTCAGTTAAAAGGAAATTTCCTCACAGGGAAAACGAATCTACAAACATTTGGGGAGAGGG
>JAQHUG010000108.1:2241784-2252801 GCA_028555095.1 Dicrostonyx torquatus
CACACACACACACACACACACACACACACACACACACATCATTGCTCAGTTTCCAAAACAGCAGCCTCAATGACAGGTCTGATAACATATCTTAGCAACAATGTCAACATTGTCTCCTGGCAGCTAACCATATTAACATATTCTACCCTGACCACGACTTCTAAAACATAAAATGGATTGCAAGTTATTTGCTTCATTCACTCTTCGAGCATGCCTCTGGGAAAAGAGCCCTCTGACATCATGCAAGTTGCACAGCAAAATCATACTCCCTAGCTATTCCTGTGTATCTGACTTCTAAGTGTGAGTATGTGAGTGAGCAAATGTTGACACAGAATCGGCATAAACACAAGAGTCAAATGAAATGCACTGACAAATTGCTTTGATCAAATCGTGTGCCTAGTTCTTTTGTAGTAGGATCTTTTAACTTCTGTACTTGTGTATCTGTATTTAAAGTTCATCTTTAGAGGATTGCCAAGAACACAGTTTGCTGTAGAATGGGGGAATATACTTTGCCGAAGAGTTTTCAAAGTCACATACACAAATGTCGCATAACTAGTTGGGATGTCCCTGCAGTGACACAGAAAACAATGGTAGCACACCGGCAGCTCCAACCACTCAACAACTCCCACCAAGGCATAAATGCGTGGTCCCCATCCAGTCGTTTCCAAGGTGACAACCAAGTAGGTCAGACGAAGGAGAGTGGCCAGGTGTAGGACTGCCCATCAGTTACACTAGAATCCGTTCCTGTACAGAGGAAGTGAGCGGTGAATCTCGGGCACAGCCCTTCAAATGCACACACATCCTTGCTGACACAGAAGCTTCTTGTTTCAAATCCTTGCATCTAGGTCCTAGTATCCCTACCCTCTTCCATCTCATAGCAAACACATGTCTTCCCAAACTGTTTACAGCAATTGACCCTGCAGCATTCTGCTAAGGGCAGGCCTATTAAGTAGCTCTTTCCCTGATCTGCACCAGATGGAGTGGCCAGGGTCGGGATGGCCACACAAATAAGTGAGCTAATAAAACAGCATGGCCAAGACGCCACCAGTTACTCAAGTCTAAGGAGAGTGGAAAGAGACAGAAAAGCAAAGAGCGTCCCACCAAATACAAGAGCAAGCGTTTCTAACGTGCTCACTACAGTCCAGGCACTGTTATACGGCTTTTAACTCATTTTCTCTTCAAAGAATCAACATTTGCCCGTTGGTATTGGCAGGGGATTGGTTCCAATATTCCCATTGGATACTAAAATCTTAGAAAGATCAAATCCCGTATGGAAAATGACATAGCATTTGCATAAAACCTACATAGATCTTCTTGTATACTTTAAAATCATTGCCAGATGTTGGACAATACCTAATACAATGGAAATGTTATGTAAATTGGGGGTCATGCTGTATTATTTGGGAAATACAAGTCTGTTTGTGGTCAATATTCCTGCACTTTTTTCCCTGATAATTTGTTTTTTAGTTCTGACTTTAAATAGTCAACAAATCGGCTCTGCAGTGTTATTCTCCTCCATTTCACAGAAGCAAAACTGGGAAGACAGTGAGGTCAGCAGCTTAAGCTGGGAACTGAGCTCAAGCACCCAGATCACTCACTTCCAGGACAGAGAAACCGGGCTATGTGCCGTTGCGACTTAACCATGCTATCTTTACATAGTTCAGGGTGCTTTCCTTCGTTTTCCTTCTGTGGCTAGGAATCAAACCCAGGGCCTTGAGCATCCTCAGCAAGCACTCTGCCACCGTCATACCCCAGCCCTTACCCTACACTTATAAACTATCCACTACATCAGGCAAATGCTGAGAATGAGCTCGATATGGGAAATAACCTTAACTGGGTGTGACTGATTAACAGAGCTTCCCCACCAAGCTAACATAAGCATTCAGCACACTGTATAGCAGTGAGGAGCAACTTTTTCATAAAGACCATCATGTCTTCTCTAGAGAATCTGCTTCCTGGTCAACTGTGGTTCACTTCCTCATTTCTTTAATAATTTAAGGAAAACAAATCCCATCTACATATCAAAGCCCATGATATATTTAAATATCTACACATGCACAGTTTATTTTCATGCCTGATGAGCATTTCTTCACAGTCAAAGGTGCCACATGGGGTTCCTTCTAATCTCACCTGATGTTGAATTTTAAAACAAAATTCACTGCATTTGACTTTCATAATTGCTATCTGATACAGATATAACCGACCTGTATTCCCTAAATAATACAGCATGACCCCCAATTATTTCACAGGCAAGAAAGGTAAAGGTTCAAAGAAATACAGTAACCTGTTTGAAGAAAGCTATTAGGCCTTCAAACTTGAAACTGAGAGGTCACTTCATGCGACTGTTTTTTGTTTTGTTTCCTTATCTGTGTTTGTGTTCCAAGACAAAGTTTCACTATACAGTCCAGACTGACCTCCAGCTTGCAATCCTACTTCAGCCTCCTGAGTGCCTGGCTGAAGGCATTACAAAACTGACTTCAATACAGAACCTTCCTACATCAAACAGTACCTGATCTCGTGTTTAGAGAGCCCAGCCAGCCATGTAACAGTTGAATGCTTAAGAAGGAACAAGCCCTACGGAGGATCTCATCTTCAGAACCGTACCTGGCGCTGTGAATGTGGGTCCGACAGGTGTAATCCCATCAGCATCACTCTTGGGCACAAAGGAAGGACGCAGAGTCCATCGTCTCAAAAAGTGACTTAACACTGAACTTACAGAATCAGTACAGAATCCGTCACTTAACCCGACCAAATATAAAGGATGACTTAGATAAATCTTTCTAGCATTGTAATTCAAAATCAAACATAAGACATGTTTGCCTTGCTTAAAACTTTTAGCTGATAAGCTTTCAATGATTAAACACTCATTAAAATGTTAAAATACCTAATAAAACCCAATGAGAAAAGAGGCAAACAAGAAGGATAAAGAAATAAATTTTATTACTGACCAGAAGCTAGACAACACATACAGTGTCAAACATCAGCTGAAGCGCTTCTATAATATTGATTCAATCCTCATAAGCGAGCAATGAGCACAGAGCACGTAAGTCCAGGTTCATGGAGCTGGTAAACTACACAGCCACAACACAGTTCCAGACAGGGTGGCTTCAATGAACATACAAGGTGCTAAGTGCAGACCTTTCTTTAAAAATCCTAATTAAAACATTAAAACGCAACTTTCCTGATACTGGCAAAGATGAAATTGTCTAATTACAATGTTGGTAAGGACTTAAATAAGCACATTTTCTAGTACACTGTTGGTAGGACTATAAATTTAATGTCATCTTTCTGAAGGGTGTTTCAGCAAAATCAAGAAAAATATGAATTAAAAAAACTACTTATTATTTTTTTTAAACTACACCTCCTCTCATGTAAACACAGACAGGTACGTACAGGGAGATTCATTTTGAAATTAATTTGTAATCATGACCAGAAGGACAATAAAACTTTCATTTTAAGACAGAGTCTCCTTACGTCGCCCAGGATAGCAGGAAATCGTCATGTAGGCTAGCCCAGGCTCTAAACTCACTTGAGTGCTGGGCTTCCAGGCAAGTGCCACGGGGCCAGGCTTCAGCCTCACTCTCAACTATCAAAATGAATCGTAGCATATCCGCCAGACGCGGTAGCACATACCTTTAAATCCCAGCACTCTGAGGCTGAGGCCAGAGGACCTGCTAATCACACAAGTTCAGGATCATTCTGGGCACCAAAGCAAGTATCCTATCTCTTAAAACAAAAACAAACAAAATGTAAAAGGGAGAAAAGGAAATGCCACACATACAAACCAGGGCCACACTAGGAAAGCAGAAGAGGGACTGGTCAGGCCCTCGCCAAGGCCAACAGAACAGAGTGAGCCAGAACAAAAGGTCACTGAAAAGGTAATGTACTTGAGCAGAAAAAAACACAGAGGTCACAAATACTAGCTTAAATTAGGTATATATGGTTCACCTATAAAATTGGCACTATTAAAAATCACAACAAACTTAATACTAAGAAGAATGGAGCCAAGAGCATGTTCACATATGCCACTTAACATACGTGACCACCAGTACAGAATTTCTGGAAGATAACTTGCAAAGGCACCACGAGCACAAAACAAATACATCTCTTCTAACCCTTGATTGCAGTCTGGGAACCTTCCTTCTCCTACAGGAACCAACTCACACAAGGGTGCTTCTTCCAGAGGGAGAAAAAACAAACTGGAGTATGAAGGCGCAGTAGAATATTGGGCAGCTTTTGAAGGTGTGTGTGTGTGTGTGTGTGTGTTTAAAGCAAAAGCATCCTGTCTTGTTTTCTTCATCCTTACCTGATTTTCCCAACTGGACATTGCTCCAAAGATCCATAGTTATTCTCAATTTTATCAGTAGTAAGTCATTTTTTTTTAAAAAAAAATGGTGTCTGTTAAGACCATAAAGCATCACTAAGTAGCCCAGGTTGGCCTTGCACTCACACCAGCCTTCTTACCCAGCCTCCAGAGTGCCGGGATGAAAGCCTGTGCCTCCACACCTGACAAGAAATGCTAATAAAATAAACAGTGACTGCACTCTGAATATAATTTTAATCATAACCAATTTGTTTTATTTTTATAATCACAAAAAAAAGTGAGGATGGGCATGGTGGAGGCTCTTGACACCAGGCCTGAGGACCCGAGTTCAATCCCCAGTAATAGAAAGAATAAACTCCCACACACTGCCCTCTGGCTTCCAAAGGCATGCCACGGCACATGTCATACATAAACATAAGCAAATATAAAAGAACTCTCTGAAGAAAAGTGTTAAAAACTATCTCCAAGATAGATTAAACAAAACTTTAATAAAAGTACTGTAGAAATTTAATCAACAGCCATTTTTTTCTTTAATAGTACATGAAATAATGGTGTGTTTTTCATCAGTGAATTACGGCATCACCCTTGAAGAACAGGAAATGCTATGGCATGCTGAGTCTTCTTATGCTGAACCTGTAACACTCCGTGGTGTGCCAGTGTCTGGGCTTTAGGCAGACAATGCAGGCTCAACAGTTAGGTGACGTAAGTGCATAGTCCCTGTTAGTATGCAACACGCGTGTAAGAAGGGGCCCCCAAGAGTATGCTGTCTCTCTCCACCATACGCAGGCACAGCTAGAAGGCCACCTTCCACCAACCAGGAAAAACCGTCACCATAACCTGACATACTGGCTCCCTGATCTCAAATTTTCAGCCTCCAGAACTAGAAACACATAAATTCCTGTTGTTTTTAGCCACCCCACCAAAGATGATTCGTCATGGCAGCTTCACAAGATAGGGAAATGCACTATCAAAAAAATCAAAATAATGTTCACATCTGGTACTTGGAAAAATGTTTTCTAAAACAAACTACAGCTATCTAAAACCTGTCCTTCTGGAGAGCCCTCACAGAAGGTGCAATGACATCTACTCAGGACGGGAAAGTAAAGCTGGAGCGACCCTCGTGCCCCCCCCCCTTTCTATCCTTACCTAGAGTTTGCAGCCAGGCTCCTAGCCTTGCTAATCAGCCAGTCCCACGACCCAGGATAACTAGAGATAATCCCAGCACCTGTCTCCCAACGCTCACATCTGCCTATAACTCCAGCTCCAAGGGACCCACAGGCACACAAGCAGAGGCAGAAACACACACACACATACAAATCTTTTTTTAAATCTTTTTTAAAAGGGCCCCCACCAAGAGCCCAAACCACTACAGCTACCCAGTGCACATTCTCCTCAGATAGCAAACAATTCCTGTGTCCTCTGTGCACTGGGACAAATCTAATAGCCTGGATGCTCCCACATCACCTTAAATATGGGCAACTCCCGGCTGAAAACTTAATAGTGAAAAATTAAATTGATGTTGAGATAATGGTTTCATTTTTATTCCTAAGACTTTAATCAAAAATGCTAAGTTCAGATCATCGCCCACTAAAAGATAAGCCACCACGGTCTCCTCTGTGGAAACTATCGGCCAGTAGAGGGAGGTGAGCCCAGTTCTCCATACTTTTATACAACAGAAATAAAACATTGAAATTCTCTCCCCAAAATGCAAACAGTTCACATAGAAACTAAAATATGGAGATTTTATAGAAACATGAAACATACTGATGAGTTCTTTACAGGCTTTTTTTAAAAAAACAGAAAAGTACCTTTTATAGACGAAAAAAAACTGAAATAGAATCCAGTTTGATAAACAAAAAATAAATATTCTTAGCTGAGTCTCTACTTTATCATTTCCCTATTGAAGTTAAGCTTCCTTTTGCATACATGCGCATCCAGCAGGGGCTCAAAGAAAAGCATTGAGAATTTGCATCAGCCTTTATGATAACTCGGGCAGGAAGCGTCCTCCTGGAGGTCTCATTGCCACATGGGGTGGGAGGTTCTGGGCGGTCGCCTTCCCTTTCCTTCCAGCACAGAGCTGGCTCCAAGTCTGGGCCACACAGCAAACAGGAAGCCATCATGGCCCACATGTGCAGGTGTCCAACACATGACAAATGCCCCACACGTGTTCCTTTCCTCGAACACGTTCACTCTTTATGCTTCCGTAAAGCATGTGGAAGCAACCAGTGGACAAAGACAATAAAGGTCTGTATTTCAAAACTAAAGACCTTCGTGAATGAGGATGTTAGGACAGAGTCTTATAGACTGTATTTAGAGATCTATCCTCAGATCTGCTTGGTATTTCCTGAAATCACTTTTGCAAGGAAAGTTGCCTTCCAGTTAATTACACAAAGGCTAATGGTGGAAAAATATAGAAAAAGAATTTTCAAAATATATCTAGTAAACTACTGAGAACTTACTAGTTACATTAGGGAGGACCAGATAAAGATGGGAGAAGCACCTTTATCACCCCAAATAGATAGTAGACTCCATTTTTAAGAATAGGAAGTCATCAAAAGAAGCTTCTAGAATATCATTCTTATCTGAGATCAGTCCTGACTTCTCTTTAGCCTCCAGGGGAGAAACAAGACTTTTGTTTGACGCCCAGGGTAATTAGGATCTTTACTGTTATTATGTCAATGACCAAAAAAAATGCAGGGTGGAAAGGGTTTATCTTCATCTTACACTTCTAGATAACAGTCCTTCCCTGAGGAAGTCCTGGCAGGAACCAAAGTAGAAGCCATAGAGGAATGCTTCTTACTGGCTTGTTCTGCATGGTTTGTTCAGCTGCTTTCTTATAGAACCCACGACCAGCAGTCCAGGGGTGATACCAACCATAGAACTTGGGCTCTCCTACACCAATCAAGAAAATGCATCCACAGGCTTGCCCAGAGGCCAAGCTGGCCAAGGTATTCTCTCAACTGAGGTTACCTCTTTCCAAATGGCTCCAGCCCATGTCAAGATGATCTAGCCAGAGCAATGGTGCACACCTAGGATCCCACTTGAGAGGCGGAGACAGGAGGGCAGCAAACTGAGCTATCTATCAAGTTTAAGGGTAGCCTGGGTCTGCATCTCCTCTGTTCTTTAAACTGTCACAGTTTTCTCAAGAAAGAAAAGGTGCAATGACTATCTAGCAGAACCTAAGTATCAACCTAGGTAGAAAGAACTTCTTTCCTATTTGTTTGTTTTTTGAGACAGAATTTCTCTGTGTAACAGCTCTGGCTGTCCTGGAACTCACCAGGCTGCCTCTGCCTCCTGAGTGCTGGGATTAAAGGCCTGTGCCACCACCGGCTGCCCAGCTGAAAGAATTTCTAACTAAACCTCGACAATATCTCTATAAGAAAGTTTTGCCCAATTTTCAACCAGCCCAGAGGTGATCAAGCTGAGATTTGAATTTTCTGGTGTTTTGGTTTGTATGTAGACTTTGTGTGTCTGAAGAGAACAAAGCAAACAAGCGATGCCAGAACCTAGCAGACCCGGAGGAAATCTGCACCCCAGCTCCACGCTGTGCTTAAATCAGAGACTGATACTTTATTCAAATGCTCTGCTAAAGAGAAACGCATTACCTTGAGAAGGAATTGCTTCTGGTTACTGTATTGCTGGAGAAATATTTTGTACTCTTAACAGGAGATACCAAACGGCCACATCTCAACACTACAGTTGCTCCACCGAATTCCTAAATAATGGTCCACAGCCGCAGAAAGCGAGCGATGGAGCAGAGAATAATCAAAAGCAGCTTCACATTTTCTGATGAAACAAAGCGCCGTTTATATTGAGGCATTTTTAGAAGGTACCCCCGAAAGCCAGAAGGCAGCCTGGAACGGCTTAAAATACCAAGTTTAACAATCACATCAATGGCTTTTAGACTCTGCAGAGGACAACAGCTTCCTTTTGCTATGAATTCAAAATGAAGAAACAAATGCAAAACCAACCAATTAATTGGGTACACACAGAGGCTGAGAAACTATCCACTGCCTTAATTAACACATTACAACTGTGTTTAGCCAACCACCTGAGTTTCACTGATGGAAAAGGTAAAGGCCAAAGCTTAATAAATTGTTTCAAACTAAGACCATTTCCTACACACACACACACACACACACACACACACACACACACACGAGAGAATAATACAAGTAAAAGTTGACTAGACAAGGGATACAAACAGGGAGAGTGTCCAGTCCCCTCTTAAAGAAGGCAAGAGTCCATAAGGAGGAACAAACAAACAAACAAAAACAACGATGTTAAAAAACATTATGCACTGTGAACTTTAATTGTACTAGATAGCAGATAAAAGTATGCTTCATTACTTGACAGCAAAAATAAAAACAGTAAAACTCTAGCCAAGCTGACTGCTTGTTGTGAAGTACTGGCTACTATCGTGAACTATACCAAGTCAGTTTGGAGGGGAAAGACACCTTCCCATTGTCTCTGACTTAAGAACCCTGATGGGAGGCAAAATGCACCTGCCCCACAGACATGAACTCTTCCAGTTTCTTTGCAGACAGAACCCAGGCATGTGAACCAGGCTTAGCCGTTCTACAAGTTCTTGCCACAATTTCCAGTTCTCCTTGCCTAGTCCTAAACCCCCTCTCTTTCAGATGAATTTTCAATCAATTTTATGCTGCGTTAGAAAAAAAGAAACACACAGGATGTTTAAGGAGGTCAAAATGTTCTATATGGTACTACGATATTCTCTCTAGACCACAGGATATAGACATCTATGCATGGGCCCTACTGTAAACCATCTTTGTATCACTGTCATTGCCAGTGTGACACATACACCAAAAGGAGCATTCTGATGTGGCTGTTTTCAATAGGAGAAGCCGGATACAAGTGGGGGAAGCTGCCATATTGTCTAGTTGATTTTTTTGTGAACCTAAAACTATCCCTTTCAAAAACGTTTAAAAAAAAAAGTCCTCAAATGTACTATTTTATATTTTAACAAATAAAACTTGCCTAAAGATCAGAGTACATAGCTAAGCCACTAGAGGCCAGGGAGTGGTGACACACATCTTTAATCCCAGAACTCATGGGACAGAGGCCACCCTGGGCTACACAAGAGTGAAGCGGAGCTAAAAGAGAAAGGGAGCTCACGCAAAGGTGACCCCAGCACTTTGGATTCCATACCTTTAATCCCAGCCATAGGGAAGTGGAGATAGGAGCAATATGGCTGGGTAGAGAGAGGAATATAAGATGGGAGGAGACAGGAGCTCAGTGCAGTCTGAGGACAGGATCGTCCTTTTGGTCTGAGGATTCGGTAGAGGTCAAAGGTCTCTCTAGTGGCTGGCTGCACTGCTTCTCTGATTTCTTAGCTTTCACCTCCTAGTATCTGACTCTGGGTTTTCATTATCAATACCAATTAGAATTCGTGCTACACTTGAAACCAAACAATTGTGTTGAGGGTAGGCTTCTATCAGTGATGAAGCACATTTCAAGGTCCAGGATTTGATCCCCAGGACTACAAGAATCAGCAACAAAGGAGGGATCTCATCAGGGAGAAATAGAACTGTACAGGGGAACTAGTTGACTTGAAATTATATATATTTATATGTATATGTATATATACATACACACAGGAATTTAAGATTTCTTTTTATTCAGTCGAGTCATCAATAAAGTTTTATCATTTATGTCAGCATAAAGCTTGCAGATTTATTACTAAAGACTTTTGCTGTTTCAACATGGAACGCTATTCATGTTCTCCAGAGAAGAGAGGCTGGCTTCCTCTGCTGGTTTAATATGCATTCGACACTCTTGTTAGGTTCAGATCTCACATCAGATATTCCTGACCATAGAATACAGCAATTAACCCATTTTAATAACAGTTTAATAAGAGTTGCATGAAAATCATCTGGTAAGATAGGTCAGATGAAATAAAAAATTCAGTAGTAGAAGGTGAACCTCTCTGAAGGGCTTTGGGATAAAGACGAGGCCTCACGTGCTGGTTTTAAAAAAAAGACTTTTCTAGGAAAACAGACAGAAAAAGGAGATGTCTTTGTCTAACACACCCTTCTATATGTATGTATGTATGTATGTACACACACACACACATAATGTGCATATGCACATTAAAGAACAAGCTTCAGAAGTTAATTCTCTTTCCAGAATGTGGGAATGGAGATCAAATACAAGTCAGCCTGCAGGCTTAGAAGCAAGCACTTTACCAGGTGAGCTGTCTTGACAGCCTTTAATATTTATTTTTGCTCCCATAGACCTAGTTCAAGGCCAAGAGACAGATGTGGCTCATTTTTTTACTGATGGAACTTCAACAAGGACAAAGAGAACATCCCCAAAACACCTCAGAATTTTTGAGATTTCATTCCCCAACATGCCTCTCCAGTTTTCAGAAATTAACATTTTGCCCATCTACCAGCATAGATGGAAATGCATAATCATTTTGAAAAAGAATTTTGCTAATTTTAGAGTTCCGTCAATGGGATTCAATCTCACATTCTATGAGATATGTAAATATAATTTGAGTGTCAACACTTGCTAATTTTTTTCCACACAGTTTAAGGTAGATACATAGGATATATTCTTTGAGGGACAGAAGCTGGAAGAAAGCCTTCTCAATACTTCTGGGGATACAGCTCATCTGCAGAATGCACTAGGGGGTTGACTAGAGATTGGCAGCCTAGGGCTGTGCTTAGT